>JANSLP010000486.1:0-18359 GCA_029298735.1 Ophiostoma sp. CBS 140.51
CACACGCACCGGTGAATAGAATATTCACCCACTTAGTTCTGTGATAGTTTTTTCCCCAGAGGGTTCTGTCTAGCTAGTCGCCAATAGTCAGGACTGACTGAGAAAGGCGGATAATAATAATAATAATAATAAATAATTCGACATTTTACTTATGTTTGTCACAAGACGCCAAAATGTGTCCAAAATAATATGACATTAAGTGGCGAGACCAGAATATAAATAACAATAACTATGAGGGTACAACAGGACGATAGCGGCATCAATCTACACTACCACCGGAGTCTGATATGGTGACAAACTCATAGATGGTAGTCAACGCGCATCAACAATTCTGGGGTGAGCTCTTCCAAACGGCTGCATCCTGCGAGGGCCATGCAAGCACGGAATTCATCCTCAAGAATATGCAGAGCACTTACAAGTCCAGCACCACCATCATATGCAATTGCCCAGAGGGCCGGCCGACCAATCCACACCATGTCTGCACCAAGACACAGTGCCTTGAAAATGTCAGAACCACGACGTATGCCGCCATCGAAATGCTATACTGTTAGCTGATATTCTCATGGAATGGCAATATATTTTTGAAATGATATTGTGTCACCAAGAACAAGACATTGCAACATACCACTGGGACACGCCCCTTCACTACAGCTGCAATGCTGGGTAGGACATTGAGAGTCGGTGGGGCGTGGTCAAGCTGCCGACCGCCATGATTGGAGACAAAGATTGCGTCAGCGCCGTGGTCAACTGCCAGCTGTGCATCTTCCGGTGTAACAATCCCCTTGAGCCAGATGGGGAGCTTCGTGATCGATTTGAGATAGGGAATCACATCCCACGTGAGAGAAGGGTCTGTGATAGCATGTTAAATCATTCCCGTTGAAGTGGATGGCGCGAGAGTCGCTCACCATTTTTGTTTGGTGGTGTAGAGGACACCGTTATGGTCGAAGCGCCGCCCCTGCTGAGATCATCTGTGCGATGATGAGAACCAGTTTTTACGCCGAGGGAGTCTGGGAAATTGGCCATCTTCAAGTGTGGTGGGAGACGGAATCTGTTGCGAATCTCTGTCAAGCGTCGCCCAAAGTACGGCGTGTCCACCGTCAGAACAATAGCCTTGTATCCGGCTTTCTCTGCACGTCGTACCAAGTCATCCGTGGTTGCCCTATTCTCAAACAGGTACATCTGCATAACGCATTCTGTTGATCCTTCCTTTCCTGTAGCTCGACGGGCCGCGTCGGCTTGCGACTTGACGTCTTCAAGAGACGTAGTGCTGAAGCTACTCAAGCCCATAACAGTCCCGTATGTACCGCATGCGCGTGCTGTGGCCTCTTCGCCATCTGGGTGGGCCATTTTCTGCATTGCCGCAGGTGCAATACAGCCTGGTAAACCGCACGTCAGAGATGGGAAGATGAATTGGTTGACAGTCATATTACATACATGGGAAGGGGATCTCGTGGCCATCTTGAAAAACATGCCGCTGCGGCGACAGCGATGAGACATCCCTCAAAACTCTTGGCCGGATGTACCACTTGGCGTACGCTGCTCGGTTGGCACGAAGCGTGACGCTGTCTTGCGAGCCACCGTTAAAGTAGTCGCGTGCTGCCTTTGGCAAATATTCAGCGGCATATTGCTCAAAGTCGTCGATTGAGTACAGCTGTGGTTTCGATGCCATTGTGGTGAATGTGTGGTGCTTATTTGGTCTTGAAGAAGACACAAAGTGTGGAGTATAGAAAAGGCTAGAACGTCACGTTGATATGGGGGTGGTAGTTGGAAGTCGGTGCTCTTCCAGGCTTATCACCACCAGCTGTGCAACACACGCCGTATTGCGCTATATATCTCCGGTACAAGGCGGGTGTCTGCATCCTTGCTAGTGAAGATTGGAGAAGATGAAGATGCATCTCGGAACAAAATTTCCTAAAATGGTTAGTGTGCATGGCATGTCATCGGGTCGCCATCGGGTATCTTTGTCGGGATACTGACCACGACAGTTGGGGAACGGCCTTGGCATCATCTCATACGAGGGTTCCATGAGAACTTGCCTCAAACGAAAAGGAGAAAATAATCACCTACAACAGACTAGGCTCTGACGAATGAATCATTGACTGCTTTGACATACGGCAAGCCTTCTCCACACCAAAATGTTGTGCGGAGAAGTGGATGTATACCCCGGACCCAGAATACTGGCCGAGTCCAAGCTCCCGTCCGGAGTTGTAGCTCCTGGGGAAGGATATTTCTTGGGACAGGAAAGGGGAGAGAGCTGCAGATCCTGGACTTGGCCGACGGTAGATATAAAGAGCAAATCGTTTGTCTCCCCCGACGATCGTCAAGGCGACACGAGATCAAGGAAGTCTCGTACCAACACAAAAGACACCACATACACAAAGACAGCACACTGTGCCCACAATGACACACAACACAGAGCACGATACATTCGATGATGGGGCAATCGAGAAGCAGGACGTTGAGCACGCTGAGTCGAGGCTGTTTGAAGAGGACCCACTTGAGGCACGGCGCGTGCTCCGTAAGATCGACTTCCGCCTGATTCCACTGCTCCTGTTTCTGTACACATTGACCTTCCTCGACCGTGTCAATATTGGAAACGCTGCGGTGTGGAATCTCGAGTCCGACTTGCATATGAAGGGATATGACTACAACATTGTTGTGCTCGGTAAGTGTTGCCGCAAACAAAACACCTGCCAGACTGCCGTGCATCAAACTGACGAACTACCAGTCTTCTACATCCCCTATATCCTGCTTGAGCTTCCTTCAAATTTTGTTATCAACCGTGTCCAGCCACGTTATTGGGTCGGGTTCCTAGCCCTCGGCTGGGGCTTGAGCGTGCTGTGTGCTGGCTTTGCGAAGAATATGGGTGGATTACTGACGGCACGTGTGTTTATTGGCATCTTTGAGGCTGGCATGTTCCCGGGCTGTCTGTTCCTGATTGGATCGTGGTACCGTCGTGAAGAACTCATCAGCCGCATGGCCTGGTTCATGGTGTCCAACGACGTTGCTGGTGTACTATCTGGCCTGCTTGGTGCAGGCCTTGGCTCCCTTAACGGAAAGGGAGGCTATTCTGGGTGGTCGTGGATCTTCTTTGTTGAGGGTGGCATGACGTGCTGTGCTGCTGTTCTCGCTCTATTGTTCCTGCCTTCTTTCCCGGAGGATTCCACATTCCTCACACCAGAGGAAAAAGCCTGGTACCTGCGACGCCTGCAGCGTGATGACAACAACCGCACTGGCAAGCAGCAAAAGATGTCTTTCCGCGGTGTCCTGAGATCCTTGAAGGACTGGAAGGTGCTCACATCCGGTGTGCTTTACCTTTCAGTGTGTGTCACCGCCTACTCGCTGTCGGTCTTCCAGCCTGCCGTTTTAACAACCTTTGGCTGGTCCAGCCTCAAGTCCAACCTGCTTACGGCACCTGTCCGCGCAGTGTCTGGTATCATCTCGGTATTGGTTGCCCTCTGGAGTGACAAGGTCAAGAGACGTGGTATGTTTTGTATTGCAGGCTTTCTCATCAGCATCATGGGACTTTTGCTCGTGATGCTTCTCCACAACGGAAACCTCCGCTATATGGGCTTCTACTTTGCGTCATTCGGCATCTACATTTGCCAGCCTCTGGTCATTGGATGGTGGTACGTATCAGCCAAAACAGGTCTTTCCCGTGCACAAAATTACAAAAGTACTAACGCATTGTCTTCACAGTGTCAACCAGGTCATCGGCTACACCAAGCGCGGCACGGTGACAGCCTTTGCAGTCAGCTGTGGCCAGGTTGGCGGCATCATCTCTGCCGTTGTGTTTCCTAGCAAGAACGCTCCTCAATATGTCCCGGGCATCTCGACGTGTATTGGTTTCCAGGCACTTGGTCTTCTCACCGTCGCCAACATGTGGTGGTGGTGTCGATGGGAGAACAAGCAGCGCGACGCCGGCAAGCGTGACCATCTGCGCCAACTATCGGCAGAGGACCAAGAGAAGCTCGGCGAGTTGCACCCCGATTTCCGTTACATGCTGTAGACCGTATGAGGCGTGGCGTTCTGATTTGTCGGTTTCACAATCAGCAAGTTGAAGATGGGGGGACGACAACATTCACTCAATTCGGCATCTCTTCGGTAGAATGGCAGTCAATCTGATTTAGATAAGAAATGATTACGCTCTATTCATCCTACTTATTTCAGCTAGGCTGATGTCGAGTCTTATCTTGCGCTCGGCATTTTTTTTTCGTACAGCTTGGTTCCTGCCATTTTTCGTTCAGGGCGTTACAGCCATATCCAGGTTTTCTACACTCGTTTCCGCCTTACAGGTCTCAAAACTTCACGCTTTGGCGAACTGGTGACCAGAACAAGGAAGATAATTAGTAATGCCGGTGTGCATACTCCGCAGGGTGAAGCTAGCTCAGCCGACATCCACTGTTGACTTTGGTTGCGTGGCGGAGACTGCGACCCGGCCGCCATCCCCGCAGGCTTATTTGGGTATGATCGATAACACTGAATTCACTCCACCCGCTCTGCGACATACTGGCAGTAAAATTCCGGGGACCCCATGGGTGACAAGTGCGTCCGGTACCAGAGATCCGCTGTTTCCCGGGACCAGACAAACTGCGGAGAAAAGATATCTTGTGACCACGATGTGTGGGGTTTTTCTTTTCTCTTCCTTTCTTTCGAGACAGCGGCAAGCTGGTATTTTCCGGAATCGCAATACAACCTGGGAAGCCAGTCCGAAATGTGGAGGAAGGAAACATGACATCAGCCTTCCGGCGATAGAGATTGCTGTCAGGGAAGCATGGATCCTTGTTGGAGAAGGTCAATTGTCGGGGTCGATATGATTTAATGACAGCTGCATTTCTCTTCTCCAACAAACAGCTGAACAAAAAGACAGAATCTTGGATACAACATTGCAATTGAGCTCCTTCACACAACGGCCATGTCATCAGAAGCATTACCCACGAACGGCGATGTGCCGACAACGAAGGTCACCAGCGGCGCCAGCCTTATCCTCAAGTCCCTGCTGGCTGCGGACATTACTCACCTTTTTGTGAATCTCGGCTCAGACCACCCGGCCTTCCTGGCTGCCTTTGGCAGCAAAGAGTTTGCCGACAGAATCCGAATATTCACAGCCCCCAATGAAGTACATCACCTATTTTGTCAATCTATTTTGAATAATCGCTGACAGTACAGATGAATGCCCTGTCAGCGGCTTCCGGCTTTGCCCAGGTGACGGGCCGGCCCGCTGCCGTTCTTGTCCATGTCGAATGCGGCACGCTGGGTTTGGCGGGTGCGATCCACAACGTCAGCAAGGGTCGCATCCCAGTGATGATTTTGGCTGGTACTGTGCCCGTCACAATGGAAGGTGAACTCCCTGGAAGTCGCAACGAGTGAGTCCCGACCTTATTCTACTGTCCTCCTGCCCTAATAGCTACTGACGCCGGCCAACTAGATACATTCACTGGATCCAGGACGTGCCCGATCAACGAGCTATTGTACGTCAATACATGCGTTACGAGCACGAAATCCGGCGACCACACAACGCAGCACAGCTGGTTCTCCGTGCTGTCCAGTTCATGATGTCCGAACCACGCGGTCCTGCCTATCTTGTGGCGAGTCGTGAGACACTGGAGGAGACCATCGCTGTTCCATCCGAGCTCGCCGACAGCTGCAATGTAACTCTCAATGGTGCCCTGGAACCATCTGGTCTCATGTCGTCCGCCGCTGTAGACCTCGCCAACAAACTTCTTGCTGCTGAGCGGCCGTTGATTGTCACGAGCTACAGTGGCCGATCCCCAGCTGGCTTCAATGCACTTTTGCGGCTGGCGGAACTGCTAGCCATTGCTGTGCACGACAACGCACCAATCTACAACAACTTCCCCACTACATCGTCATTTCTGCACCAGGGCCATCAATGGAATGGTGGTGGGCAGCTACCTGCTCTTGCGGAAGCAGATGTCGTTGTTGTTGTCGATGCCGATGTTCCCTGGATTGGAGCCCAGTCCCGCCCAAAGCCGGGGACCACAATCTACCATCTTGACAGTGACCCATTAAAGGAGACCACAACACTTTGGTCTCTGCCATGCACCAAGCGCTGGAAGGTTGACTCTGCCGTTGCTCTGACGCAGATTGCAGATGCCGTCGTGGCGAACGAGCAATTCACGGCCACCACGACCAAGTCCCGCATTGACGAGCGAAGAAGCCACCTTGCTGCCCGGTTTGCGGAACGCGAGGCACGCCTAAGGGCTGCAGAAGCTGTACCTTTACCTGACCGACCACTGACTGTGCCGTATGTCATGGCTCGGCTGCGAGAGGCTACCGCGGGCGTTAATGTTGTGGGACTCAACGAGTCGACAACGAACCTTGGCAATGTAGCTGATCACTTTGGCCACAATAAGCCACTGTCTCTCATTGGCAGCGGTGGAGGTGCCCTTGGCTGGTACAGCGGCGCAGCTGTTGGTGCCATTCTTGGTCTGCGGGATGATGTAGCAAGGCAAAGCTCGCCCGTGGCGACTGCGCAAGAGGACCCGCTCATCGTTGCATTCACGGGCGATGGCACTTGGTTGTTTGGCGTTCCCAGCTGCGCATATTGGATGGCCGCCAAGTATAACACGCCGTTTGTCACCATTATCTGGAACAATGGCGGCTGGGCATCTCCAAAGAATGCATGCCTACGTATTCATCCTGAAGTGGCACGACCCGCAGCTGCGAATGGTGCTAAGAGTGTACCATCCCTCAGCGATGACCTCATGGTCGCTCTCACTCCCTCTCCGGCATTTGGAAAGATTGCTGAGGGCGCCGCCAATGCCTGGTGGGCCACCATCCGTGACTCATCTGAGGTAGACGCTTCTCTTGAAAAAGCCATCCAGGTTGTCCGGGAAGAGAAGCGATGTGCCCTGGTTGAGGTTGTCATTCCAAATATCTGAACCATGAGGTTGCGAGCGCATTCCAGTTTATTGCAAGTAACATTCTGGGCAAACTTCTGCATTTTTCTCCTTTTCTTTACTACATATTTTTCAAATCAAGTCGAGCCAGCTATTGGTACTTACCAGCTTATTGTATCGTTGCCACCTCCCGCTGCTCAACACAGTGTGTTACTTCTTTGCCAGTGCCGTACCATCACTCTGTCCATTGCTTACATTTTCACCTACTCCTGAAATATCTTCCTCGACGATGTTTTGTGCATCACTTAGGTTGTTAGTAGATGTACATCATGAGAAGGCGAACGAAGAGATGATAATAGGAACACCTACGTAAGCCTCATGTTGGGAAGAAAGCAAGCAAACACAATAAACGGGATAGATGACCCAAATGCGACGTAGGTAAAGTAGCCGATGATGGTCGTATACTAAATGGACGTCAGTAACGATGCAATTAAAATATGTAAACGACCGGAGCATGACCAAGCAACTTACAGCACGGGTGATGCCATCTCGCTCCGGGCTTCCAAGGGGAGGCAGCCCAGCCGTGATCGAGTCGAAGACGGATGCAATGAGCTTGGTGGTGCCGCTCGTTCCAAGTTCCTTGCCGAGTTCCGTCTTGAAATAGTTGGTGTAGATGCCTCCACCGATGGCCGTTCCAATAGTCGATCCTAGAGTGGAAAGGCAAACTGCAAGAGAAGTCATCTGAGCCACTTCTCGGTGCGGGACAGATACCGTCGCTGAAACAAAGCAGCCGGTCCCTACAAGGCCGCTTCCAAGTCCCTGGACGAGCTGGATAATGACAATCTCTGCAATGCCGCCATTTGCGTTCCGCATGCGCATCATCAGGCCGTAGCCGAGGATCCGAACCGCAACTCCGGCCGCCACAACGAACTTGAATCTCCTCGTATACCACATGATTCCACCCGTGGTGAGCCCAGCCAGAAACTGCATGGCTCGATTGGCTTCGTAAATAAATAGTGCGTTGCGCACAGCATAGCTGCGGGCCACAATCAGCCAAGTGTAAAAGTAGCTGAGTGACCCCAAGAGTTATGCCGTCCATGGTGTACATGGCCAAGGCCATCATAACTGTGATGTCTTTGAAGTATCGCACAGGCATAATGGGTTGCACCGCCACAAGCCGCTGATAAAGTGGGAGAAGAAGAAGAAAGACACCTCCAACAACGAGGCAGGCGATGACCCAGTGGGCTCTCCAGCCATTTTCCAGCGTGCCTGCAAGCGTGGAAGGCAATAGAACCAATGCAAGGCCGCCAGAAAATAGAATCATTCCACCTAGGTACAGTCGAGAGAAAAATTCATACACGGAAATCTGAATCTTTTGGTCGAGCCCGGCTTTCTTTGCCCGTCGTTGGAAGCCAAGAAGACTAACAATGATGGGTACAATGCCAAAGGACATGATGATTGCGAGCATGCCAATGCCCCATCTCCAGCCGATGCCATTGATAACCGATTGGGTCACAAATGCGGCGGTGAAACTGGGTAGCAGTACCATGTTAACAAATAGCAATCACGAATGTAGGGAGGGTAAACACGAACGGCATAAAAATATATGGAAGAAACTGCAGCTGGACTGCGTGGCCTCTTTGGCGGGCTGATGACACGTCGGCAGCCAAAATGTCGTTCACCGTGTTCACGCCCGTCCGGGCAAACATATGCAGCATGTAACCGGTGGCATAGGTTGCGTAGTTGGGCGATTTGGCACAAAGGACGAAAGAAACAATGTAGAAGAGAAGCCAGACGGGCTATAGCTCTCCACGGCCAAAATCAGACAGATTGGCCACGAGAGGCTTCAACACGGCAAAACAGAGACCTCCCGCCGTTGTGAGAGCTGCGTGGTTGGATATTTTGTCGAAACTGGACTGGGCATAGACATAGTATGTGTAGATGGTTGAATTATCAAACTCACTGACAGCACAAAATAGCTAGGATTGCTGTCAGGATCGGATAATATGGGGGCAACTCACAATGCAATCATGGATATCACGAGGCTGTATGCACAAATACATTAGTAACTGTAATTCTGATGACCAACTCTTGGGTATACATACGCAGCAATGATTAGTGCCTTGCCATGTTTACCCCAGACTGCTTGAATGGCTGCCATCTTAGTCGCACCAGAAACCTCAACGGTCAACGCAAGGCCATTTCTTTGCATCTCCGGATCATTCCCAACATCGTATGATGGCATAACTGTGATAGAAACGTAGGCGTTGCTGTCTTCGCGGTGTCCATTGCGAGTATTTTTTCTGCCAGACCGAGTGTGATATGGTGGATTTTGTGCCAATGCCGCGTCGCTCCTGCTGCTTAGTTCTCACTTCTTTATGGAAATGGAACAACTAAAAGTTGAGGCTATGTCGAGAATTTTTGGCTTTTTATGTAACATGTTTCCCGGCCATCTCGTTAAAGTTCACGACGCATGTGGTGTCTCTCGATATGAAGTCGTCGACATGCTCCACTCTGTTGTCATCTGCTATTGTCCAGTAGCAGACCAGGATTGTAGGGTATCTTGATAGCTTCTCGCCGCTGCAAACCATAGTACTGACCAGTAAGGAGCTTGAGAAGCCCTTCAGAAACGTGGGGCTGGAGTGTCCCTGACCGCTCTCATTGGCTATGTCTCCTTTCTTTTGTTTTTTGTCTTTTCTGTTTGAGAGAACTTCTTCAACATTGGAATGTTCACCTGATCTATCAGCATATCTGCTATTTTTGATACAGTAACATTTCTGCTTTATTTATGTACTTTGATTCTGATAATATTCATTTTATTTATTTCTTTACTTTTTTAGATGTTGTTTTCTCGGGTTTGAATTCTTTACTTGCAAAATAAAATTATTATAGAACTAATTATCATGGATTTTGAAAATAAATAGCAATCCATACCAACATAATACATCTTCTTATCCTTCTATTAAAGTCATATTCCAGTCAAGTCCAACTTTACAACATTGAGTTCCATGAAAACATAGTGCCAGCAGTATTTCTTCCTTCCGTAGCTCTCCGCTCAGTGCTGGCTGCCCGCATATTGTCAAATGGCTTTTGTCGGATCCGCTGGAACAGGGTCAGAGCGTAGACTATTTTCAAATGCGGCCCTCATCTTCAGCATTGGCTGAGCCACCCACGTATTATACCCTATAACGTCGGTTTCCTCCTTGGGATCTCTTATTGTGTTGAACAGGTATGGCGCCTCTAGTCTCCTAGACGATTTGTTGACGTGCGGCTCCCAGACGAGGTGCAGCTTCCAATCGCGCCACTTGATGGCCCGCAACTCGTTTTTGATATAAAACAAGAACCCTTCACGAGGAGATTTTGAGTTTTCTGGATCCACAAGTAGCCGTGTCTGGTCAATACCATCAATGGGGTGATCTACAGGGACAGGCGTCTTTGTGATGGTCGCAATTGTCGAAAAGATGTCAGTGGCATGGACAATCTGGTTGGAAGTGGTACCCTCTGGGACATGGCCAGGCCAGCGAATGATGAAGGGGACACGGAGACCACCCTCCATGGCTGTGTGATACGTACCTGACCACGGACCGGCTGTTCCCTTGTATGGCGGACGGAACTCGGGCCCGTTGTCAGACGCAAAAATGACGACAGTGTTGGCGGCAATGTCAGGTCCAAGGCTGTCGAGATGGTGCAGCACCTGGTCTGTTCGAAAATCCATCTCTGCCACAAAGTCGGCGAAATCTCCATGCTTCGAGCTTCCTACAAAGTCGACATGTGGGAGTGTCGGGAAGTGCAGGTGTACCATGGGATGGTAAAGGAACGGCGTCTGCTCATTGGTTTGCCGCGTAAGCCACGCAGTTGACTTCTCGACCAGAGTGGCGTCAATTGTCCGTCGAACATTAAGATCGTAAACGCACACATTTCGTGACGGGCTTCCGGTTTTTCCATCCATGATGTACGGCATCTCGACAACGTCTGCCTCGAAACCAATAGATGATGTGAATTGGCTCTCGTCTGTTGTCCTTGGGATACCATACCATTCATCAAAGCCACGATCGCTGGGATACCGACCGGGGATATCGCCCAGGTGCTATTTGCCGTGGTGTGCACTGACGTACCCGTTTTCTCGCAGCAGTTCTGGCAGAGTCTTTTCCCACGTGGTCAGCCCTTGCGGGAAGCCCGCCGGCACAGATTGCAAGCAACCAGTTCGGATCGGGTGCCACCCGGTCATTAGGGCTGACCGTGTCGGGACGCAGTCACTCTCGACATTGAAATTGTGCAGCAGAAGGCCTTGTTTGGCAAGTGCATCGATGCGTGGCGTTGCGGCTCCCCGGAGAATTCTGCCCCCATTAGCTCACCCCACCCAAGGTTGTCGGCGAGGATCAGCAAAATGTTGGGCTTGTTGGGATCGGTCGACATTGTGTGAGCGTTTTCAGAGGTCGAAGGCGTTGATGATTTTGTAGATTTTCAACCACGAGTTGATATACAGCATATGGTATCAAATATATATCACGAAAAATCCAATTGCACCACCCTTTGAGACGACATCGCTATTCAGATGCGGTAGTTCTGTTTCTTGTAACGGACATGACCTCCGTTAGACCCACTTTTTGGCTGTTGAATTTTCCCCGGGCCTCTTTGTGGGGAGCTTGAGGCGGCATATTTCAGGATCATCGCCATCGTGAATGTCCTGCTTTACGTGTCATCCGACAGTGCACTCGAAATCTGATAGATCTTCGAGGAGAGAGTTTTGGCCAGCTTGGAGCGTGAGGAGCTTTGTCATCGACGGGGTTTAGCCAAAACGGCCGTGGCGCAACAATAGTGGTGCAACTACAGCACAGTGTGCAGGCAAACACTCCAACGAGCTCACACTAACTCCAAGTAAACATAAATCATCGTTTTTCAGCATGGGAGCTATTTATATTTAAAGAGTTGAACTGTGCGCCAAAACACGAGAGGATGTTTGAATTGGAAATTTGTGATGGCAATGGCTCTGTTTCTGTATGTACAAAAAAAATTTCCTTGACCGGCAGTGCACGAAAACTTCTTGGAAAAACATAAAGCAGGCTGAGGCACTAAAAGTTAGAGCTAGAAGCACTTAAAATTTTCCAGAACATGCACTGCTCGAGACTGCCCCGGAAAAGCGCACCGAAGGTGCCCCATAATACAGCACGGGCCAGCTTTTGATTTCCCCCAGCGCGTCTTTGAGCAGCCGCAGACCCCAGGGTAAATCAAAAGCAGAAGCTCCTACCGAGAACTGAAAACAATACTGAGCTATTTGTGAGCATGGGGTATTGTTGTGAAAGACAAAAATGACATCTTGAAGACCAGCATCCTAAAGTGCAAACCAGGAGACCAATGTTAGGCATTGGTAAGCAGCTTTCCCAACGAGGAATATTTCTCATGGCGTATGGCACGTCGTATTCTTCGGTCTTTTCTCACACTCGTGACTTGCAACAAATGGCGAGCGAAATGGATCACGAAATGACACCGAGAGAATGACACCGAGCAGTGGGGTGAGCAAAACGTCTACCCACAGTAAGCAAGGCAACACACAGCCAGAAAGCCCCGCCGTCCAGAGCCAGGGCCAGGCCAAGGCATCACCACTTGGCAGGAATCGCCGGAAGTCAACATGAGACCGCAAGGGCGTGGAAAAAAGGCACTTGCCGGGGCAAAGCCCGTTGCGCAGCGAAACATATCACGGCTGGGCATGTCGCGATTTTATGCTCAGCAGTGGCGACATGCGGCGGCCGCCTCAATTTGGAAGGAGGACAGGTTTGGGAGAGATTTTGTGTGTCAAAGTGGTGCTCAGAATTTTTTTTTGCCCGGGGCGGCGAAATTGTTAGCGATGGCGCAATCGGGTTCCCTCCATTGATGTACCGATCGGCGCCTCCCGCTGGTCTCTCCAGTATTTCGTCACTAATGTGTACTGTCACCATCTCGCGTCACGACATACAAAGTACAGGTACACAAAAATGACGGCAGTACAAGCGAGTAAAAACATAAAAACCCATGTAGAGCGTCTAGTCGCATTGAGTTTTAAACTGCATCCGTACATGCTCTTTCACTATCTCGTTGCTTTTTTGATCCTTGATCTTTGATCTTTGATCTTATCTTTTTGCTTTTTTTGTGTGGCATTCACACACACCGGTCCATGCTAGCATAAACTGCTGCACTCAGCCAGGTTTAGCCGCAATGGCAAACTCTCTCTTCTTGCGGCTCAACCAAGCCAAGGGCTCCGCATCCAGCCTTGAGCACCCCGGCTCGCCGGGTTCGTCAGCCGAAGCAGCTGCCACCGAACAGCCGTCTGTGGATGATGGCAATAACAAGAACAATGTCGAGGCACGCTACAGTACTGATGTCGGTAAGTCAATGCAAAACGGGCGCTAGAAAGCAGGAGAGCGGGTCCCCACTGATGTTTACTGCTCTCATCAATACGAAAAGCCGACGAACTGACACCTTTGATTCCGTCTCCGTCTCACCCCCAAGGCCGAATCGAACATGCGCGCGAAAACAAACGCCAGATCGGCGTGCTGTCGGCCACCATGCTCATCGTCAACCGCGTCATTGGTACCGGTATCTTTGCCACGCCGGGCACCATCCTTGAGCTATCCGGCAGTGTCGGGCTCTCCTTGTTCATCTGGGTGGCCGGCATGCTGATTGCAGCTGCTGGTACAGTCGTGTACATGGAATTTGGCACGGCCATTCCCAAGAACGGTGGCGAGAAGAACTACCTCGAGTATGTGTATCGGCGTCCACGATTCCTCGTCACGGGTTGCTATACGGGCTATGTTGTTCTTCTAGGATGGGCCAGCGGCAACTCTGTCATCTTTGGCGAGTACATTCTCAATGCTGCGCAAGTCGAGCCTACACGGTGGAACCAGCGTGGTGTTGGTCTGGCTTGCATCACCAGTGCCTTTCTGATCCACGGCCTGGCACTGAAGTGGGGCCTTCGTCTGCAAAACCTCTTGGGCAGCATCAAGCTTCTCATTATCCTGATCATTGTTGTTGGTGGCTGGGTTGCGCTTGCTGGGCACATAAAGCTGCCCGAGGACGAGAAGCCGCACAACTTCAGGAACGCCTTCGAAGGGACCACTGGCAGTGCTTATGGCGTCGTCACCGCCCTCTACAATGTCATCTGGAGTTACATTGGCTACAGCAACGCCAATTACGCCCTGAGCGAGACAAAGAACCCCGTGCGGACGCTCCGCATTGCCGCGCCACTAGCCATCAGCGTCATCTCCGTCCTTTATATGCTGGTCAATGTGGCCTATTTTGCCTCCGTGTCCAAGGAAGAGATTATCTCTTCGGGCCAGTTGGTTGCTGCGTCCATGTTCAAGAACGTTTTTGGAGGAACAGCGGAGCGTGCACTGTCTGTGTTTGTTGCGCTGTCTGCATTCGGCAATGTCCTAAGTGTTATCTTCTCACAGGGCCGCCTGGTCCAGGAGCTCGGCAGTGAAGGTATCCTTCCATTTTCTCGGTTCTGGGCCAGCAACAAGCCATTCAATGCGCCATTGGCTGGACTGTTTGAGCACTGGGCCGTTTCTGTCATAATCATGCTGGCCCCGCCACCAGGCGATGCATACAACTTTATCCTAAAGTAAGTACTCCGTAGTCTTTCATGGAACTACATCTTCAGACAACTAACATTATCTGCAGCCTCATCTCCTATCCACTTGCTATTGTCAACGCCTTTGTGGCAGCTGGCCTTCTCTATTTGTATAAGAACCGGAAGTCTTGGAACTGGCACCCGCCTATTACCGCCACATGGCCGGTGGTGCTCTTCTTCTTCCTCAGCAACATCTACCTTGTCGTTGCACCTTTCGTTCCTCCATCGGAGGGCCAGAATGTGTACGATCACCTTCCCTACTGGATTCACTGCGTGGTTGGATTTGGCTTGATTTTTGCTGGAGGTATTTACTGGGTTGTTTGGGCTAAGATTCTTCCCAAACTTGGACGGTATGAGCTTGTCCGGGAAGAGTACATCGACGAGATTGATGGGTGGGAGAAGCACGTTTTTGTCCGCCGGCCCCTCCACTGAGGCATTTCTCCAGGGATGACAAACGATCAATATCATCGTTAAAGCGTAATACTTGCTTCCCATAGACAGACATATATAACTTAGACAGAGACAGCTACTTGAAATCAGTATCACACTGGTATTGACTTTGAAGATCCAATGAGTAATGTTGAAGCGTAGTTTATTTGACAAGGGATCATGCCCTACAGAATTTAAACAGCAAAAAGGCGTCAAGAACGCGGACTAGTGGCCCCACCACCATCTTGGTAGCGCGTGTTGGGCTCAATGTTACTGCCTACGTTATCCGCCGGTGAAAGTCATTCCGAGTGCCCCAATGGAAGGGGAAAGGGCTCAATGACGGTTATTAATGTGATTTTTATTCATGTCTATCTTGCACCGAGAGTATCACCAAGCACAGCATCCACAGATACTTACTGTGGCTTTTCCGGCAACAGTTCCGCACCTTCGCCCAAGTCCTCTCCAAGAGTGGTGTCACCAACAGTGACTGGGGCAGTTGCTTGCAGCACAAACATCATGCGAGCCCATTCCGTTTCGGATGTGTTGATCCATTGGTGGTTTGTTGCCCGCTGCACCACGACATCGCCGGCCTTCAGATGGCGAACATCGCCGGAATCCAAAACCATGTCGATAGTACCAGCAAGGACGATGCCGTAGTCCAAGCTCTGTGTGCGATGCATGGCACACTTGTAACTTGGACAGAAGTCCACACACCGAAGGATGGTGCCGTTGGGGTTCACAAGGCTCAATGGGGCCTTCAGTAGTGCATCGTGGCTCTTGATATCGGCGTCACCATTGAGATTCGGTGGAAACTGCGAGGTAGAGTACAGAAGGCTAAAGGCCATCTGATCATTGTCGAATGGAAGCCATTTGAACTTGTTCTCTGAATGGACAATGGCCTTTGCGTCGCTGTTATGTGATGTGATGAAAATTTGTTGCTGGCTAAGCGACGCCGATGAAAGTTGGCCGTTGGAAGGAAGAGCCATGATTGACAGGGGTCAAATGTTTGTATCTGCGAAATTTCCGGGTAAAGAAAGGAGGAAGTTTATTGTTCGTATGCTTGTCGGCCGTTAATGAATTGGTAGTCGTGTCTAGAAGTTGTACGATCTCTGGTTGTATCGTCACATTTATATATCAGTGAGTCCAGTACACCGCATCAAAAATGAATAAAGAAAGTAGCGGTGTCCCACGGAGAAGAAAAAGTGGGAGGTGGTGAAGGCCACTTGGAAAACGGGAAATTATTTTGAATTTGGCGTCTTACACCGTGTGAGCATCTCACTACGTGCATCGTAACTCCGTGTCCGCCCCAGGTAGATGGCAGTAAAGTGAGACAAGCTCAAGTCCCATCCCCGTGGCAGCTGGATGGCCAAAAATGTTTTGATTGTAAAGCGGCCGTTAATGAAATTGCATAGAACTTGTTTCGAACACTTGCAGTGACGAAAAATGAAAGAAGCGTTTCACTGGTAAAGATACCATCCTGCCGTCGTCCCAAAGAAATATTATTATGGATGAAAAAACATAAAAAATGAGATAAAATTATCGGTAGATGAAACAAAATGGACAATTCTGATAAGAAAAAAAAGAAGAAGATAAAAACACAGCAAACCCATAAACTTATACAGCTTCCTTTGTCGTATTTCCACCGAGTTATGCCTTCGATGGCTTATGTCAGGTTGCAGCAACGTCACGTGTCATGCGCTTAGACCCGTCGGCTGTAAAAAAGGCAAAAATAATGGCAACACCACTAAATGCAATTGTACTGAGAAAACAGTCCGGTATAAATCTGCCGAGGATTGCTTGTAGGCCAGCGTGCCAACCTCAATGATAGGTATGTTGATTCCAGGGACAGAAGCCAGTGCCTTTGCGGATCCCGAAGCATATGCCGTGATAAAATCAGATACCGATATTTGCGGCAGGCCAGCCGATATCAAAGCGGGCGGCATTTCTGCGGGGATCGTCTGTGCCAAGCGATTTGACAAAGTGACAGTGTAAACAGCAGTCCCGACAGTCCTGACGTTTTGACCAAGTGCGAAGTCTTTGTGGACGGAGGCTGTCTACGCGGTGGTGACATCTTGAAGGCCGTGTATCTCGGCGCAAAAGCAGTTGGTATAGGCCGGCCCTTGCTGTGTGCACTTGGCGCATATGGCACGGATAGTGTCTTGAAAGCAATAGACAGTGCGTATTTTGCTCTCATTCCATGCTAGTGACCATCACCCCCATTGCATTGCTAACTTGATCAGTTTTGAAACACGAACTACAGACCACCATAGCCCTTCTTGGTGTAACCTGCCTGAGCTAGCTCAACAGCAGCTCCGTCAATATTGCAAAATTGGGACAGGAAATAGACGTCTTTAACCTTCTCACGGCTAAATTGTAGCTCAGTTACTCCTGTGGTATTTTGGCAATGGATACTTAGGATGGAGAGCCCACCGTATAAGCAATAGAAAAAAGACAATATAAACTCGCTTGTAACCTTGCTGTATATAGAAATATAGTACCAAAAAAACCGTTGCTATTATTATTATTATTATCCGCCTTTCTCAGCCACTCCTGACTATTTGCGACTAGCTAGACAGAACCCTCATGGGGGAAAAAACGGCCACAGATCTAGGTGGGTGAATATTCTATTTACCGGTGCGTGTGGTGGCCACGGATGGCTACAATAAAGAAAACAAATGAAAGAAAAGAAAGAAAATGAAGCAGATAAAACAAATAGAGTAGACGTGAGAGCTAGTGGTGATGACGCCGTGTGGGCGTCATTTTACGTAAGTGTCGGCGACCTCTCTAGGTCCCTAGCTAAGCGGTACTCCGGGAGCCTCTCGCTTCAGATAAGCCACCGGAGGAGCGGCCGGGCCGTGAAGCCTGTCTGTAGGCGGCGGTGTCTAGGTCCGTTGGTGTCTGTGGCCAGTCTGGCGGTCTCGGGAGTGTTTCTGTGCATAATAGGAGGACGTGGGCTGGGGTCTCTTCTTCGGCCGCGCATATACATGTTAGTGGGTCTACGGCGCCCTGTCGGTAGAGGTATGCACGGAGGCCGATATGGCCGGTCCGGATTTGCGTAAGGAGGCTGCTTTCGGCCATGGTGAGGTGGAGGTGGCGGTGCCGTATAGCCCGTGCTGTCCAGCTCGGTGTCCGTGCCGCGAGAGATCTCGCGGAGTGACCGTTGCTTGCGTCCTTTTGCCAAAGGGCCTTCCAACGGTCACGTATCTTCGGGGGCAGGCGAAGAGGGTGGGGCGGAGATAGGCGAGTAGTAGTTGGTAAAAGGTCGGGGCAGCGGACCGCGCACCGGATAGCTTGGGCTTTTATCTGGTGGTCTGGCCGGACAGGAAGACGGCGCGGCGGTAAGCTAGGTAGAGGCTTGACGGTGGTTTACCTGCCAAATCTTTTATATAAATTGGTGAATTTTTGCTTACTTTATGTGGTTTTACAATAATTAAATTTTTATATCCGCAAAAATAAAACAAATG
>JANSLP010000487.1:0-18288 GCA_029298735.1 Ophiostoma sp. CBS 140.51
GCGTTTCTCTGCTACTCGAGCGGCACGTCGGGTCTGCCCAAGGCCGTCATGATCTCCCACCGCAACGTCATCTCCAACGCCCTCCAGCACGCCACCTACAAGAGCAAACCCGTGTTTCCCATGTATACGATCTAGTAAAATTTAAAATTTCTCTGTAGAGCCAAATTACAGACGAAGGGCCGAAAGAACCAAACAAGGTTATTCAACTAACAAGGTTTGAGAATTATTACATTAACCACATCGCAATTGTCCGGTCTTGCCATTATGTCAGATGAGAGTCTCCTAAAGTGTCATCGCTATTGTTTGTTTCCATCCAATGTCTGCAGTAGTACTTCTTCAAAAGACCCATCACCGTATTTTAAGGCTACGTTCGTTCAGACGGCGCTTTGTTTATGCATGGGATCATCAGCCGCTATCAGAGTCTGGACCAGTCAAAGTGGTGCCAGTCGAGGATTGTTCCAAAATGGGTCCTTAACGTAGTCTTGCACGCAAAGCAGACTATCTGTGGCGAGGCAGAACTATCAAACTGGTCGGCTCTTCGAACAAAATGTAAATCACGGAATACTACACCGAAGCCGGGATGGCTGAGACTTTTTATTGTGATGAATATACCCTCAAGAGCCTTGTAGAGCGCTTCATTGTCCTCACCTCGCTCGGTGATCACGTTTAGTCGCCGTTGGCCCTAGACGGAGACAGTTCCAGTGATTACCGAACCTGGAACTATCCTTGCGTTGAACTCAAATGGTAGCCATTTGCGTATTCGCGGAGTTGGTAGTGGCGTAACCGGGGATCAGGCTCTCCTGATAAGGCAATAAAGTGCTCGTTGCTTTTGCACGCGCAAAATGAATGCACGAAAATGGGCTGGGTGCTGATCTTAGCGCAAGGCTGAAGAGTATGTCAACATCACGTCGTCAAAAATCCAGGGGTCCAGCATAAGACGGAAGTGACACGGTGCTGCATAGCACATAGGTACCAAAATATCAGCTCTATACGTGAGCGTCCCAAAATCTGATGTTACATGATAAAGTTCCTCCTGTCAGAAAATGCCAACTGACAACACGACCCCCTTCTCGGAGGTATCTGACAATGTGCTCATACAAATGACAGTCAGTCATCATGTCGCTGTGGGAGTACAGACAAACAAGCTCTACTTTTGGAATAATATCAAAAAATACATTTGTGACGCTTCTAGATTTATTTTACAGTTTCTCAAGACTCTTTCAGGGAGTACTCAAAAACGTCCAAACGGCGAAATATTAACAAACCCGCCTGGATCCCGTCTGCCGCCAAAGGGAAAGCCAGAGCCAAGAATGGGCAGGCTGCCGCCCAAGATGCCACCACCAAGTATACCACCACCGCCAATATTGACCTCCGGTGTGCCGACATTAACACCTGGGCCCAGGTTGAAGGAGAAATTTACATTGTGCTGGAAACGACGGCCGTCGTTGCCATTGTCGTTTGCGCCGCTGCCACTGTTTCTGTTATTGTTTCCTCCATTGTTTCCGCCGCTGCCACCACCACCGCCCCCTCCATTATTTCCACCACCGTCGTAGTTGTCCCTCCCGTTATCTGTCGGTGTCCCAGGTTGGGACTGGTAGTCTTTGTAGTAATTGTAGCGGTAGTTGCTGTCGGCGGTGCTCTCTATGCGATTGTTTCTCGTGTTGCGGTTGTTGTTGGATGAGGTACCATTTCCATTGTAGGAAATATTGATGGTTCCATTTCCCCGACTATTGGTACCCGTATCCGCGCCCGTGCCGAAAGTGTATGCATACGAGCTGCCGCCGTTGTTATTAGAAGATGAAGTGGCAGTGACGCCCAGTGTGCCGGCCACGCGGGCCTCAACGGTGCCGTTTGTGGAGGCATTGTTATTTGTAGCGGCCGACCGCCCAGTCGTTGCCAATGTGCGAGAGGCGGAGGGTGACGATTGGTTTCTGTCAGCGTTGTTCGCCTGCGAAACAGAATTGTTGCGCGCCGGCATGCGACGGCTGCCATTGGCGCTGGGGCGCGGATCGGTGGAGTTCATTTTGTCGTGGAGGTGATGATGTTGTGAAGGTAATGGTTGGTTTGATTGCTTTTTCTACGGCATAAATTGTCTATGAGTGAGATATATATGATTTTGATTTCTTTCCTTGTTGGATATGATTGTTGAGTTGGCTGGGATGTTGCCAGCTTTGGATTCACATCTGTTTCAGAGGCTCGAATGTGCGTTGATTTGAACATACGATGTCGTCCCATTCCTGCGATTTTCCAAAACAGAAGCACGGGTACAAAGGGGAAAATGGATGGAATTCAAGACAACAGGACTTGGACGGAAAGGTAAGTAAAAATGGACGAAGAATGATGAAAATTTTCAAATGAACACGATCGCTTCCCGACGAAAGATCTAATGGAACCGAGCAAGGCTCGTCGTTCGATGTTCTTTCTCGCTTCTAGCTCTTCTTTGAGAGCTTCCGTGCTGTGTTTCAACATCAGCATGGGTGCTCACGGTGCGCCCATATACCGTCTCACGTGCTTCGACACGGTTTTCTAACAACATATTATTGACCTCGCGACCAACATCCGCCTACAACCGGGGCGCGCCTTGTGTGGCTTTTGCGCTTCGGCCACAGATGATTATGTTTGTGGTTGCAGTTTATGCCGGCTTTCCCAACTTGGCAGACTCGTGTTTTTCCTTCCAACATGTTGTCTCCTCCCTGCTCTCGACGCCCCTTTTCTGGACTGTCTCCTCCCGCGTCAATGTGACGGCACCTGACTTTCACATCTTCCACCCCCTCTTCGTCTTGGATGCATCCCCTTCTACTATGAGCACGTTTTTCGTTGTCCCCTTCATTCGTTAATAAATTGACTGCCATCCATCATGTCTTACTCCTCAGGGGCGGGACAGACGTGGGGTTGATGCAACGGGGTGTAAACAGAGCAGAGAGGGAAAGCAAGTCTTGATAGCAATCATGGCAACGACGATGTCGACTTCCCAGAGGCCGAATCCCGAGTTGTGATGGCCTTGTACAAAAAAGGCAACAAGATGAGAGGAGGACGACATACGGGCGTGGGGATGCCGCGTGGGAGACGACGAGAAGGCACGGGGCGGACGTTGACAGTGTGGGGAGGGTTGCAATGGGAGGCGAGCTGAACCAGAAACACAGGACCAGAGAACATGGATACTGGATAGGAAAGAGGATGAAGAAAATCGACACGAAGGAAACGAGAAATAGATATAAAAAATGTGCTTTCCCTTTTGCAACAGAGCCGCGACTTGCGGTCCCTTGGCAGGAGGAGGATGTCAGCGGAAAAGCAGGAACGGGACAAGAATAGTTGGAGCCAAGAAACGAAGAACAGAAAAGAAGACAAATGGAATCAAGATGACAACTACTGAGTTAGCATGGTGTTGTGGTGTTTCTTAATTTATTCTGCAATTGGTGTCTGTTGGCTGACAAGTGTTGATTTGCGATATCCGATCCCTTCATTTATTTACCACTTTCACCTACATTGTGCATACGATTCGAAACACGGGCATTCACGCTCTTATCTGCTCGCAATAGATTGCATGTGTATAACGATGCAGGCACTGTAAATGTGCTCTCGTGTCAGTGGTTTAATCAATCTTTTCACAGACTTGGCATTAATTGCATTTACAATGCAGCTGCGGATTCAGCTGCGTACGTTTCTTTTCATCCCGGGTCACCTTGACCATCAGGCAACAGAACAGAACAGAATACGACACAGACAACGACGCGTCTCGCAAACACGTCCCTTTTTTAATGAATCACTTGGCCGTCGACCGAGCGTGATAAGCTGAATATGCCCCCCTTGTTAATGCTTGTACGCTGTTTCACGACATGCCGTATGCCGCCCATCGTCATTGGCATCACGATAGCAGTTTATTCACCACGCAGGCAGGAGAGGAGTTCATGATCCCATCGTCATAGTTTTTGCCCGTTCTGCCTCTTCTGCACATCTTCAACGCGCACCGTCTGCCGTACAACAGCATCCACTGTATCTCTGTGCTCTCTCACCGTGCATGAGGGTCTTCGTCGCACCAAGCGATCGGATAGCTTCCGGTGGAGGCAAAAGACTGTAAAGAGACAGGATATTGGGCATACAAGAGGACCATGTCTTACATTTTGGGCCCCATAGTGGCCTTCCTGTCCCACGGTCCGACACGGACAACGGTCCGACCTTGGTTCTGGCGTCCTGGCGCGTCCCTGGTGGCCGTTGGCAGTCTTGGCTTTTCTTCCTGGTGTCTACATCAATCTGCATCAATTTCTGCAACGGAGCTGCCGCCAGTGAAGATTTGTGGAAAGATGCATGACTTGGACTGTAAGTCAACATAGGAATAAACGGCGATGTTTTCAGGTTCATCCCGACAGACTCTTCAACGAGCTCTTTCAAATTGTCTATTTCATGATTCTGATGTCATCAATTGAAAATTAAAATCACAACACATTATGGTTTCAATATTTTGATTTAACCGTAAAAAGGATTCGAAAAAAAGAGCACAATATATTTGTTTACGAGTAGATTTCATATTTCTTTTTCTCGCTCCATAGCCTTTGTCCCACGCGGCGGGATGCCTTCGTTGCCTGCTGTGGCGACGATGCCACGATGCCATGCCGTTTCTTGTTTCGTCCTCCCACGTCGGCCGCCACCATTTACGTACTCTTTATTGATGCTTATTATGTATTGCTTGTGAGAGTTACGAGAGTTCCTGGCACTTCCTGGGAAGGAAGACACTAGCGAATTTTATGAAACAAATGCAAACAGGAACAGAAACAAAGCGCCCCGAGCGGCAATACTAGAAAAGAGAACAGGAATGATACCATAATTGTCAACGATCGTCGTGAGTGAGAGAGTCCCAACAAGTTGGCATCGAGGCAATCTGTGCTGTTTTGTTTCCAGAGTTTCTCACCAGTGTCTCTGTCCCGAACTGCCGATGCTAGCCTGTTCATCAGTTATCACATCTTTGTTGTCGTCGTCGCTTTTTTCCTTCTTTTTATTTTTTTATTTTTATTTTCTTGTCCTACCTTCCAACCACGGTACGTCTTCCGCTGTCTTTTGGTTCAGCTACTCCGCCCTTGATCGTGCATTTGCATTTACTTGTTCGCCGTTGTCTTGCTTTGGCATGCTCGTCCTGTCCGATCCGGTGGTTGGAAATGGTTGAAGGAGAAACATTGGAAAATGATCGAGCATGAGTCGGCGCTCACAGATCACAGTTCGCAGGCCAAACCCTGCTGTAGCACGTTGTAGTGAGAATCGCAAAAAGAAAAGCGGGGCTGACGGCGGGGGCTGTTTTAAGTGGTGGTCGGGGCCTGGATCACCGGTCGACAGGGCACCGAAATACAGCACCACGGGGACACGACACAGGGGACATTGTTACCCCGCAGGCGGCAGAGTGAACGTGCTGTAATACTGTGTATTTGAACCGCCTGTAGGCGTAAGGACGCCCCAAGAAAGACGAGACACAGGTGGCTGCACCGACTTTTGGTTGGCTCGTCACAACGGAGAAACGACCGATGAGGACGTACGGAGGACTGCCAAAGTCTTACAATGCACTCGTATTTGCAATTCGGTCGCTTCTTGTCGGTGTCGGCTGCACCGCAAAGCGCATAAACAGCGCAGCAAGTTTGCCTCCAAACCTGTCACCAAAAATGCTACCAAAAAGAACAACGCAAAAATAACGACGCCGCCAAAATAGGAAACCGCAAAAACCACGCGGATGCACTGATGCACTGTGATGAGCTAGCACTGCCCTGTCATGCCTTGAACACGCTAATCCAACGGCGCAAATCGCGCAGAGTTTAAAAAACCAACAAGGCGACGAGAACCGAAACCGACAACTGCCTGTGGACGCAGAAACAGCGCCTTCAAAGCGCCTAGTCTCGAACCGATTAGCGCCCCCGTGCCCCTCGAGCCCCTCTTCCCACCCGCTAACGCATTGCCGTCAGCGGAGCCCCCTCCAAAGCTCCAAAAAGTGAGCTCTGCACTTTTCTCCGCTAGGGATGTTTATCTCTGATCTTCAGTGAGATTGACTGCATCTGTCCTGGGTTGAATCTCAGAGACCCTTGTTCTCGCCACTTTCCCTTTGTGGTTGTAAGTCCTCGGTTATCACAACGAAAAGTATCTCTTCTTCACAACCTTACACAACCTTACCGTAAAGTCTTGACAACTTTGATTGTAATGCCCACCTGTCTGTAGCCTGGTCGCCGAAGACGCGTCTCCATCGCGATCCAATATGCACAAATATTTCAACGCAAATGCAAAACGTGAAAAGATGCAAAGATGATGCTGCGGAATTTGCTAAAACATGCTCACATCCTGCCTTTTTTGCAACCATTTCCACATTTCCACATTCGTACCCTTCTTCCTGTGTCGACAAACGATAGCCTCCCCTTTTGTATTCACACCCTCCTCCATGATTTGGATGCTTCCCAAGCAATCTACCCGCACCCCTCTTTGCGCTTCTTTTGCCGTTTGCCTTGTCTACTGATACTTGCCTCCTCAACAACCACCAAAATACTTCCATCCTCGGTTGCCGCCCATTTTTCTTCCTGCCCCTCGTCTTCGTCCTCTTGTTGATTCTTGGATCTTCTCGCCTTGTCCTCTTGTCCCATGCATCCATCACAAAGCCGGAGTCACTCCACCCACGCCCCCTCCTCTCTTCCGTCTCTCTGCTTCTCTGTCTCTCCTTCGCTCTCTCGCTTTTGCCCGGCACCATCGAGACTAGTGTAGCGCCTCGTCAAAAGTCACGCCTCTCCCCGTAGTGTCGTCTACAGCCTAGTAGCAAACCCCGTTGGCAACTTAATTTAGTGTCCCTCCCCCCAAAAAGAGACGGGCAACTCTCGTAGCGTCAGATCGAAACAAGAAAAGGAGGGGCCATCTCCTACTATAGTCGGAAAGTTCGCAACTGTGAGGGTGCCAAAGTTGTATAAAGGAAGCCCATCTCCCCCTCTTCTTCGAGATCCGTTCTTCTTCTCCTTCTCTTCATCGCCAAGCCTTCTACAACAATCATCAACAGATCTCAACCACTCTACCAAAGAACATATTCGTCAAAGAACACCTTTGACGTTGCCCACCATTCTCTCCTTTACGAGTTAAACTCCTCCCCAAACCACAAACCGCCAAAATGAAGGGCGAGTGCGGCTGCTCCGGTACCTCTTCCTGCAACTGCGGCTCTGACTGTAAGTCAACACCCATCCACGAGACTACCTAATGGTGTCGTTCATCCTCTAACAAATTTCAGGCTCTTGCTCCAGCTGCGGCAAATAAGTAACCTCGACATTCTCAACCATGTCGATGGTCCGCTGATGCTCGGCCCCGTGGCCGGCTGCCTCTTTTGTCGACCACTTCCATGACAGCCAACTCTTGACTCCAACCCGCAATCATCTCTCACCATACCCGTTGACCACTACAACGATACCGACTTGACGACTTCGTTGACGCCATCCTGGTAACCATGCTGGAGGACTGACGATAAAGGAAGGGGTATGATTTGAGCTGGAATTGGGACGACAACCAATCACTTGACAAGGAAGACGGACGATAGGTTGCGGGTGCCAGTGTTATTGCGCTTTTGTTTTGATCATAACTTCATTGTTTTCCATTTTGCTGAAACCATTTGAATATCATAACATTGTTTGCCGAAGTTTTCATCTTGTTTCACATCGTGTGATTGAAGAATGGTGTATGCGCAAGTGACTCTTCTTCTTGATAAATCAGAAGAACACATACGACACGTCAGAGAGAGTGCCGATCACGAGGAAAGTTCCATGTTTTGTAAAGGTGCATGGTAGGCGACTTCTCTTAGAAAACACTGAGAACAAATACTTAACGAAAAAGAGGCTCTAATCTACTGGCAATATGTGATAAATAGGTTACCAGTCAAAATATGGAAACCATTAACTTGTCATGGACAGTAGTCACAGCATCAACAATCTTTTGGTCATTCTAACATCAATGGTAAATATCTTCAGTTATCGTTATTCTCCCAATAAGATGGGGTATTCCATGAAAGCCAGTTAATTAGATAGAGTACTTCAAATAGCTCAATAGGAAAGACATGAAGACGACATGTAAACAAAATAGCCAACCGTAACCGAACGTAACCAAACGTAATTGGATCCCAAACACAGGATTCAGAAAATGATGGCAGTCTCAAAACGTAGTGTCCAAATCGGTACATAAGATCAGTCTGCTCCAAAGCCAATTAATGGAGCTATGTCATGAACGTGGATAAAATAAAATAAACATAGATCGGCACCAGCCTTCACTCCTTTGCCATGCTCCAGAATACAGGCGACGTCACCCAATCACCGCGGCTCGGGTGCAGGACAACAATCGTGGGTTCCTTGCCGTCATGGTCCATGGGCGTGGGGCCGTGCTGCCAGCGGACGATTCGTCGGAGACGGCCGCGGCTGGGTTGAGCGGTGGTCGATGTGGACGTTGAAGCGTTGTCGTCGTAGTCACGTTCACGGTCCCGGTCTCTCTCCCGTTCCCGATCACCACGGTCACGGTCACGACGGTCTCTGTTCTTACTAGGCGACGTCTTCTCCGGTCGCTCTCTCTCCCTCTCAGCCTTACTAACCGATGGGGCAGTGGCCCGCTGCACCTCCGGACCAGACATCTCCATACCTGTGAGGTATGCAGCACGCACATGCAGCCAAGCAAACATGGCCGGCAGTGTGGCATTAATTGTGTTAACCTCAGTGCCATCAGACAACTTGCCGTCTTCGGGGCCCAGGCCCAGTGCTGAAAGAAACTCAGTGGACAATGCAGGCGCATCCACGGTCGAGGTGTAACCTAGCTTCGGTGCAACCGTCTCCTGGGGAATGGAGACCCAACGAGGGCGGACTCGCTCTCTTTCTTCGATGTCATCCTTGCTGTCAAAGGAGCTCTCCTTGTCCTCACTAATGCTGGCACTTCGTCCGCCGCGGCCTCTCTTCTCTTCCTTCTTCTTGTCATTGCCGTTGGTATGAACGGCAGCCACCTTGAGGACGGTGCGTCGTGAGGGTGGCATCGACCGCGCCGTGCGTCTCAGTAGCTCTTTGGGGACTGCAATCATAGCCGACACAGGCGTAATGCGGCGTGGCCAGCCTTCACCGCCACTGCCAGACATGTCTAGACGGTACAAAGTAATCGTGCCGTGGCTGGCCGAGGTGTATGTCAGGCAGGCCATCATGGGCGACGGCGCCGACGAGGCCGACGTTGCCACACCAGGCACAAACTTGGCTGTACCCAGCAGCTGCCGCTCAAGACCCTCGAGGGCCACCTCATCAGGAGGCTGGGCGCGAGACAAGATGCTGCTCCCTTCGGGCAACAGAATGACACGCGCAGAGGCACGGAAGTAGGCACGGTAGTCCTTGGGCTGGAGAACACGCAGCAACTCAGCCAGCAGACCACGTGTAGACAGACTGGCACGACCACCATTGTTGCCCGTGTCGACGCCGAGAGATGCGAGCAGGGTCACACTGATAATCTGCGTCAAGGCCATCAACGACTTGCGCCGGTCATTGACGCTCTTTTCGTTCGAGATTCGGTTGAGGGCAAAGGGGCGGAAGCCTGTCCAGTTCATTAACGGCGGTGGCCCGTTGCCTCCGGCCGAACCCGTGGTGGAGGTCGGCCCGGTAGTGGTGCTGTTGGATCCTTTGCGCTGGTGGTCGGCACCACTACCACTTTGGCGGTGCCCGGCACTGCTCCGTCTGCGGCCACTACTGCCATTAACCAGACTGGGACGGCGACTGCTAAAACTTGGCTCGGGACCAAAGTTGCCAAACTGCTGCTCGTCGTCGTCCGAGTCTGAATCAGAGCTCATTGACTCGGCAGCTGTCTCTGAGTCTTCGAGCGCACTGCTCTCTTCGGTTGTCGTCATGTCTTCAGATGACCCGTCTGTCGAGGGTGCCGGGTCATCGAGGCCAGTTCCGTTGCCACCTGTCGCTTGGTCTTCGGCCACGGCCGTCAAGCTTTCAAGAAGTGTGTTGGCACTCTGTGTCAGGTAGCGTGCATCCTGGTCGAGCTTGATAAAGATGTCGGTGGCGTGGTCCATGGCCTGAGTGTTCTGGAGCACGGGCATGAGATAGGTACGCAGCCGCCGCGGATAGTTTGCCGCCGCGTAGCGCATACGTTGGCGGTAGACGTCCCGGTCGCGCTGGCGCTCGCGTTCTTTCTCGAGTTTCAGCTCACGGGCCTTTTCCCGTTCGCGTTGCTCACGTTCTTTAACACGGCGGTCCTTTTCGCGGTCACGCTCTCGTTCCAAGTCCCGCTCTCTCTCCCGCTCCCGTTCTCGTTCTCGTTTTATCTCACGCTCTCTCCGACCATAAGATCCACCTAAACTGCTCCCTCCGCTGGTCATGCCGGCAGTCCGTGGTGTCCGTGGCGACCCGGATGGCTGCCATTCCCGACCATCGTGGCGATCGTAGTCGTATTCATGTTCGTCCTCCTCGTCGTATTCCTGCTCGCGGTCGTCGTAATCTCTCGTGTGATCCCAACCTCGGTCTCGTTGCCGTTCTCGGATGGGAATGCCTCTCTCTCTGTCTTCATAGCTGCCGGCACCGCTCCGTGGCGGATGAGCTTGGCCCGGCCAGGTCTGCTGTCGTGTGAACTCGTAGGCCGGTGTAGGCGAGGCCGGCGGCGAGAAGGAGCTTCCGTTGCGGGCGGCGCGCTGGGCCCTTTGGTACAGCTTGGCGTACTCGGTGGCAGATTCCATGTTGGAATGGAGTTCACGTTCGCGACGGTACGACATGGTGGGGGATTGGGTGGGGGTACGCTGGGAGAAGATACTAAGAAATTGAAAATATTGGAGGCAATGTGAGGACGCTGGGAAGTCGAGATGCTGGCAGTCTCAATTCGATGGACGCCAATATCTGGTTAGGCTAAGCAGATGAGGTGCCAATCGGCTGTTGTCCTGCTGGACATTAATCGAGAAATGAAAATGAGAGGATGAAAGTAAAGAAAGGAGAGTAATAGCTGTAATGAAAACAAGTAAATGAGAGAAAAGTACACAAGATCAGTAATGGAAGATAGTAGGTATGGTCAAGAGACAAGAGTGAAAGTTGATGAAATTGGGATTAAGTCGAGAGAAAGCGAAGTCGAAAGACGACGAAGAGCAGAGACGTCCGACAACCGACGACCGAACAAGTCGAATTGAGAACTGACCATACAGAAAAGGTCATGAGAGACGACGGCAATCTTGAACTAACAAAGCTACACGTCTATCGGCGCGGCAGCTGTTAGGCCTCGATGCATGTCCACTTTCTCAGTCCTCAATCCAGATTGCTACATATCGTGGGTCCTCTTTCTTTGGGGCGATGCTGTCTGTGGCCCTCTTTTGGCTCGCCTCCTTTTTTCCAATGGCTGAGAGGAACGAGGGGCTCTGTAGCAGTAATGAGCAGGAGCAACCGACCAGTCCAGTTGCGTTGCACGTCGGGAAGGAGCTACTCTTGTCGAAAGCAGGAGCACGAGCAGATTCAACCGCAAAGAGCAAGAGCAGATCAGCAATCGGCAAGAGCATACCACTCAGAAACAGACAAACAGAGCAGAAACACAAAAGGTACACACGGCGTCCAGCGCAGAGATCACACAGTCCCATGCAATGCATGTGAGCTGCCCCTCTCTCGCGGGTCCTGGTCTCAGACACAAACCGTGAACAGTGACTGGAGGGTCAGCATGGTGGGCTTCTCTTCGATCGGAGTAGAGGCGGGCTCTGCCAGTGGGATTGAAGCGCGTGCTGTTGAAAAAGTGCGGTTTATGCAGCAAGGTGGGGTGGGAAGAAGGCGATGAGAGAGGACAAAGGTGCGAGGAAAGAGCGACTGTGAGAAAGGCCAACAGCTTGCCACGTCAGAAACGCAGAAGCCGCCAGGCCAAGTCCAATCCAAAGCCAACAAGCAGCGACCATCTGCAGCAGATCGGTTGTTCAAAGAGCTGGCAAGCTCTCTTTTGGTTTTCCTCTTGCCTTCTTTCAATTCATTTGTAGCCTTCTTTTCGGTGTTCAAGTGACGACACGGCACACAATTTCAAGATGAGACGAAGCTGATCGTGACCCGATCGTGCCCAATTGCTTGTCCGTTGCTCTTGCTGACCAGGCTCTCTCTGTCGCCGCCTCGTCTCGATCGTTCTTTCCTGCTACAGACAACACAGACAACAAAGCCGCCGTAAGCTGCTCTGGTGGGGCTGCTCGTCCCCCCTGTAAAACACAGACTAAGTGCTGCTCCGCCGTCGTTTCCCCCCTGAACAAAACATGCAGGAGCAGCAACTCTCCCGCTATCTGCTCCACCTTTTTAGCCCTGCGTGACCTCTCGGACCTGAGCAGAAAGAGGGACAAACGAAGACAAAGATAGAGCAAAAGGAGGAGGCAAGAAGAAAGCAGGGGAGAAATGAGAAACATAAAAAGGAAATACAACAAGGATACAACGGTCGATCAAGCATCCAAAGCGTCCAAAGCGTGGGGGAAACGAACGAGGTTGCGCAAACTCTCCGGGGGGGCACGAGACGAAAAGTGGACGATGCGGGTTGAACAGGAAGATGAGAAGCAGCAGTGGACAGAGAGATGGCCAACCGTCTTGAGCGTTACTGATGTCGACGTGGACAAGCCAAAATGAAGGTTGACTGTAGTTTTGTTGATGTTTACAAGTACACTTTATGCTTTCCTTTTCACCTCGACCAAGTCTGCTCCTTCCTTCTTTGTTCTTCACCCCTCTTCGGTCTTTCCACTTCTCATCTCAACCACTTCATACAGAAACAAGCCCCCCCCCCCCCTGTATCTGGTAAACAACTGCACCTTGAAATATATGGACATGCCCCTCCCCCACTGTGCCATTTCCAAGCCGCAGTGGCCGCAACTACCGCGCCCTATGCGCCGACCCTGCTTTGCCCTTTAAGGGAACTACCCATTGGGTGATGAAGCTGCACAGCGCCACCTGAGAGTTTGTCTTGGACCTTTAAGACAACTCTCTCGTCAATCGAGCAGCGCGTGGCGCGCCTCATCAGGTTGAACGGCAAAGCGGGAAAAGGAAGATGAGGCGGCTCCAATTGGCTGTCGGTTCTTGGGCACAATCTTCCTCCCTTCTGCTCTCACTTTCTCAAGACTTGTCGTGGCGCATTATCGTGGCTGGGAGGACCACTTCCCATGTTTCATCAATCGTGTGTAAGTAACGACTCAAAGGAATCCCAAGAGAAGCCGACCGACCGTAAGGTTGTGTCTTAATTCATATGCTGAAATGCAGGAACAAGTATGTGCCTTAGAAGGGACATGCTGTGCATGAGCGTATTTACATCGTTAGGGATGCCAGGCATTACTCAACCTCAATACGATCTCAAATGTGACGACAGTTTGTCGACGTGCTGCAGCAGGCCAAAAAGAAAATCATCTGGATTCTTGCGATGATTGGAGCACATTGAGGCTTTGAGATCACATTGATGCAGAGCATTCTGTAGGTGCCTTTTTCAGCACCTTGTTACTGTGCCATCTGTTCCTTCCTGCCCAAGAACTCGGTGACAACAGCTCTTTCCACTCGATGCAGTTGCTAAACAACGTTTTTGTAAGTAAACGAACTTGTAAAATGAAAAATGACAACAATGCTTCATATTTTGTTCACATCACCACCAAAAGCATAATTTCAAAGTAACATGGCTACGAAAAACCTTCGACCGCCGCCCTCGCTCTCGCAAGAGGCCATCCAGGCGCTGCTTGCGGCCGAAAACCTGCCTCCCGCGGCCACGATCGCTCGTCTTGGCACCGCACCCGGCTACCATAACACTTACTACATCCGTTTGACTAAGGCAATTCCACCAGGCGGGATATGTGCGGCCAGGACCGTCATGCAAAACTCCTTGACCTTGACTCAAACCGTGGAGCGTATGACCCTGAACCCAGCCTCGTCCACGTCGATTCAACCCAGCAACAACATTTGTCGTCCGTCTCAGGGCGATTCTGATTCCAATGACGGTGATTTTTTTTTTGTCGAACGTGAGCCCAAGGGATCTGACAATCAGTCGCACAGTAGGGACAACGTCACCAAGAAAGCAAGCCAGCAAGCCAGACAAAGCTCATCGGCTTCGCAACCACACGCCGGTTGGCACTCGAGCCTGGTACTCCGTGTATCCGGCAACCACGTGCCAACAATCAAGACGCGCAACGAAATTGGTGCCATGGCCAAAGTGAAGAGCGATGAGCTTCTCAACGTCCCGGACATTATTGCCTACTGCACGCACAGGCGCAATCCAATCGGCTGTGAGTTCACACTACTCGCCTGGTCGCCGGGGAAGCCACTTCGCGACATCTGGGACGACCTCTGCGAGGAACAAAAAACAGATGTCCTCAAGAAGCTCATGTCCGTCATGGTAGCCTTATACAGCTGCCCGTTTGATGCCATGAGTGGCCTCGAGCTGAAAGATGGAGGCGTGCGACCCACTGGTATCCTCGACGGGAGGTTGTGGGAGATGGGTGAGCAGCAGTATTGGCCGGACGAAAAGGACCCGGGCGATAGGCTCAACTTACAAGATTGTTATGGATCTTTGGCTCGTGTTGCTGCTACCCAGGTAAAGCACTACGTGTCGCTCGTCGACAAGTACCAAAACGTGCAGCTTTTGCAAATGCTTATGCTGCCACGTCTAGAAGACTTTGCAAAGCTGCTTCTCCGTCCACAGAGGCACGGATGTGACTGGAAGCTGGATAAGACCCGTTACATCCTCGCTCACAGAGATCTTCACTTTGGCAATATCTTGTACGACTCGGAGACTAGTCAAATCACCGCCATTCTCGGCTGGGAGTATGCCGCGGTTGTGCCCGTCCAGTTATGGGACCCGCGGAAAGCGTTTTTATGGTCCGGCCGAACGAACGATCCGAACAGCTCCGCCAAACAGCGTGCCCTTGTTAGCCTTTTCGAACTGATAATACTTTGTCTCGAACCTGAAAACTCCCTGGCAAAAAAGTTTCTTTCTGACACCATGACGTATTCTTCAAGGGAACAATACGCCATGCAGGAACTTGTCAACAACCTGCGTGCCACCACTGAGGTGTTTCCACGGAGAGAGCCGCCAAGAAAGTTCATCGATTTTATGTACATCGTGGGCCAAAGACTGCAAGAATTTGGTATGATATAACGCGTGGGCACACCAGAGTCAAGGGATATGGGAAGGCACTGTTTACCGCATCCTGAGGTCATTTCTGGTATGCCTGTGTTCTTTCATGTATCGATCCATGAAGGGGATTTGTTGTTTGAGATCTGTTGTGACAGGTGGGGGTGCATGTTCGTATGGAAGAGCAGCAACATGCAATAACACGAGGTCGTTTGTCTAAACATAGTAAACTGTTAGGGCACACAGGCAGTATTCTTAGTCAGGGCAGTAAATTAAACACACACATTTCATCTCTACTTGGTGTTTACCACACAACAAAAATTTGAAAACACGAGACACGAAAATAACGACAGGAAGTACAAGCCGGACAAGGAAGAACGGGCAAAGCAATGGTGGTCCAAAGGATGAGGGAAGAGGCAGACAGGAATGAACGAAAGAATCCCGGCCCAAGGCGCAATGCATGTTGTGTACGTATATGCGGTGTAAAGACGTTGTGTGAGGGGATATAACAGTGATGAGAACCAGCAGAATCAGGCAAACAGGCAAAAGAAAGGAAGAACAGGATCCCAATCAATCCGTTTGCAGTCGGTTTTCTCGGTCGCAAAAGCAGATGTTTTCACAGAACGAGCTAATTTCGGCAGGGCGAAACGCAGGAAGGATTACCAAAGGACAAGAACGAGAGGTGGTCCTTGATCGAAACCCATCACGAACTTTGCACAGCAGGATGAGATGAGCCTCAAAATAAATATTATTGGCAATGGTCAAACGTTTTAACGAAAAGTCCAGGTGGGCAAGATTCGTGATGATTCTCTTTGTCAATTACAAGGCATCCTTGCCCTGATCAACATATTTTATTCACGTCTGTTTCTCATCTCCTATGATGCTGCGGTCATTTTCGTGGCGGCTGACAACTGGCATGTCCTACCACGTCGAAGTGTCTCATGAGCCTTGTATGACGACGAGTTTTGCTAGATTTTTGCTTCCTCTACTTTATTCTCCTCGTTTTCTCTCCTGCCCTCACCCATGTCTACGCCTTGACCTTCAACTTCGCCTTGTGTTTCCCTGTTTCTTGTGTCGGTGGTCAGGCAATGGTAGATGTTATACGTATTCTTTGTAGGAAAATAAAAAGAAAAGAGCAGGGGGTAAGAGGAGGGAGGAGGAGATGTCGAGGGGAAGTCTTGTTGACCTTTCCATCCACGTAAAACCGATGTTGACCTTGCCCCTGATCCAATAAAAATGGGCGATATATGGAGTAAAGCACAGCCCAGGCGATATCGGCCGAGTGAAAGAGGAGCAAAGCCCCTCCTCTTATGACAATAATTAAATAACAGCTTATGCCATTGACCCTGACTAATTTTGCGAACAGACAGTGGACACATCTCTACCAAAAAAGTCTGACGTTGCCCGCAGTGCAGTAAGTGATATGTTGTATGTTGTGGAGAGTGCGAACGGACCAAAAATGGACAGACATGAAAAGCACGTCTCCCGGGATCCTGGCGGGTGGTCCACGGTCGTGTCTCGTTCCTCGTTCCTCATTGACTTTGAGTCCTCGATGAATAAAATTCCCTGCAACTCACCGGTCACTGCATTGCCTCTCTCCCCGGTCTCCATTCTTGTGCTTCCGCACTCCGCGGAATGGTTGTTGTTGAATCTTTGCCCAGATGTGTTTTTTGAAGAAAAAAAATGAAATAAACTAAACTAATACCAAAAGAGGTGCATGCATGTAGACCGTATCTTGTTGAAAAAGAAGAACAGAAAGATAAAGCGAGGCAACCAAAAGGGGGGTCAATATTCGAGTGTGGGTTGTTTTTATTGTATGGTTCGCCGTCCACGTCGCCGGTGCTAGGCAGGTTTAGATATCAAAACTGCGGCCTTGTCCCGTTTCTTCCACTTAGTCGTCTACTTTTGTAGAAGAATGTAGATAAACTACAAAAAGTGCAGAAAAGTCGTCTATGATTGCCCAGTCTGGTTGTATTTAGTCTTTCCAGGCTGTGCACGCCGTATGCATATGTATGCAACATCTATGCATCTATGCAACCACAAAGTTACCGTGGGTCAGAAGAAGGTAAAGACAATTCAAAAAGAAAGAAAGATACAAAGACAGCAATACGGCAGGAACGGGGCACATGTCTCGACACCGCTGCGTGGCTTCAAAAATTGGGACGTGCGTGCAGACGGGCATCGGAAGTCTGTGTTGAGCAGCGATTGGGGAGGCGGATCAAACCATTTGGTATCGTCCGTGGTTTTGCCTTGTCCGTCGCCCGGTTTTGCAATTGGTAAAAATGGTAAGATGCCACTGAGACACAGATGTCAAAACTGCGCAAAACTCCCCCAAAAAAGCCTAAAAAGCCCACAAGACACGAGGTAGACATGCGCCATCCGCGCCCTCAAGCCACTTGGATCAGGACCCCCAGCAGTGACTCCAACTGTTCCAGCCGCTCGTCATCGTCCGTTGTCGTCGCTTCTTGCGGCTGACCGTGCGTTCAGCCCGCCTGGCGTTGTCTGCAGTTGTCCGTGCTCTCACACTCTTGGACGTGCCCTTTACCAGGAGCCATGCTTCTGTCAAGGAAAGTGGGGGACAAAACAGACCAAAGAAATGAAAGAGTTTCAAACGACAATATAGTTACGGTGAAGAAGGTTTTAATGTCGTCGTCGTCGTTGTTTTTCCTGTATCACATGGCCAACTTTTGCTCGGGACATTTTCTTATTTGAGCAACAAGATGTGACCATTATTGGCTCTTCTTATACAGCCAGGGTCTAGGTAAAACAATGAAAGATAAAGAACAATAGGACAATGGACAATGTGAGCAGGGGGTAAAGGAGGGGAGACGATGTTCAGTTCTCAGTTTTCAAAAAGACTGGCAAGTCATTGAAGATGGTCACCGGGATAGAAGTAGGACAAACATCGGAAAGGAATGCAATACACAACGTATGGGGCATGGCAAAGCATTGCAGGGATGAACCCTGTTGTCGGTGGGAGGAGAGCGGCGAGAACGGGAGCGATGGAGGGGTGAAGAGGGGCTGAACCACGTAAGTTCAGCAACATCGTGAAGAAAACAGGAGAGGAAGTGAAAATCTGGTACACTTTACGTTTTCGTTTGCGTAAAATTTAACGTTTTTTATTTTATGACGGGCGAAGAAGAGTAAGTATGAGTATGAGTATGAGTCTGCGTGTGAAGAGTGTTTGTGCTGTTTATGCTTGTGTTTGTGTTTATGTTGTTT
>JANSLP010000049.1:0-157263 GCA_029298735.1 Ophiostoma sp. CBS 140.51
CTATATAATATTTTATACCTGGAACCAAATATAATTAAAGTGAAATAGTTACGTAAGGTATACTCTGTTTAATGTTGAAGTAGAAAGATATAAACATTATAAGAAGCGTTGTATGGCCATGTCTCTAAGAAAGGCCGATCGCAACTGCAAGGTCGGCGTGGGGAAGTTGGGGGTGCCCCTTCACTGGCCAATTGGATAATCTTCTATGACTAAAACGACCATCGAGTTCCACACGAGACGAACGCCCAGCATTACGACGCCGACAGATTGAATACCAACGAGGGGGGTTAAGCAAGTCCACATGACACGACGAGAAACATACAATGGCTGGAGTAGAACAACAAACATATTTCTTCTGACAACAGACATGCCTGGCGTGGGGGGGGGAGCGTGGGTTGGCGGTCAGGTAGTGATGTACTTGCACGATGCTATCCAAGACGCCGACTTAAACATACGTTGGTTACTGAGATACGGGCGGCCAAGGCACCGAGAGAGGCGGTAAAGGCTACGAAGATGGAGGCTTAGAAGCGGATTTGAATGTTGAGTGAAACCGTGTATATAAGGGGACACAATACCCGATGACGGCGACGTCGAAGAACTGCATTTATAGAGCCACGCCTGATCTGATAGCAGTGCGAAACATACATTCGACGACAGACTGCAAATCAAACCAGAAAAGGTTGCTGGTGAGGAAAGAATAAAAAAAGACCCAAAACAACAAAAACCAAGACACACAGCCTCACCAACACCGTCTCACGACACGCACCCGGCGAGACTATGACATCCCAATCACACAACGGTGTTGCCGATACCCTTTCGAATCGAGAGGTCGGAGAATGTATCCGTGGCATCAGTTCTGTCTTCAGGATCCTTCACTCTCCCGTGGGACCAGTCCATCCCGACATCCGGTCCGAGTACGACAAGGCCGTCGGCGAGGCTGCCCTGGAAGGGTTTTGTCTTTGTCCAAATTCGATCATTGACATGGAGCGTCGCATAGCGTTCAACACCCACGTGTACCAAGAGTGGATTCGAAACGGCGTCCCCATATACAAAGGCACTGCATTGCCCGGTATTTCGTTTGTAGAGGCAACAGGTTCGTTCCAAGTCGACGCTCCCGGGCGTGGGACACTCGCTATCGACAACTATATCGACAAGGCCGGCCTCCAGTGCATTCTGAGATCACTCATCAGTGTCGCACTGAACGAAGCGGTCAAGCACCACCTCACAGAGGGGGGCGACGAGCGCCTGCACCTCCAGCCGACAAGAGGCCGAAGCCATGTTGAGAATAGAGGCAACAAGTACTACTGCCCTCCACACCCCGTACCGCAGGCCACCGTCGTACGTGGTTCATGCACCTGCTCGCCACCTTCACGCCTCGGTTTCGATGCAGCACAGAAGTGTCTTTACGCATTGTGGGATGGGGTTACCTCGGCAGAAGATGCATTTGCCGATATACGACGCCGTATTTCAAAGGCCCTTGGAATAAAGTCTTCACACCATGCCATTCTGCATCCGTCAGGCACCGACGCCGAGTTCACGGCATTATTGGCCGGACTCAACCAAGCGCGCAACCTTGGGTGTTCCAGGGTCGTAAATATCGTGGTGGGCACCAGAGAGGTTGGCTCAAACACAGCCATGGCAGCTGGTGGCAAACATTTTAGCAAGCACGTCCCTGTTAGCTCAGTTGCTGACCCTGAAGAAGAAACGGTACGGGGCAGCGGCATGCTCCCACTCGTGGCAGTCAGTGGAGGAGAACTTGAAGATGGGATTAGTGTGGTTGAACTTGCAGCCAGAACGGATGATGGCTCCATGGTGCCGGACTTCGACGCCCTCGTTGTTCAAACAATGACAGACACAACCCGCTCTTGCAAGTTAGGTGGCAAAGCCCGGCCCTTTTTCGTTGTTCACGTTGTGGATGGCTCGAAGCTTGGATCGCACATAACAAGCCGATCTCTGGTCGAGAAGGTCCGCTGTCAATACAGAGACCACGTACTGTTTGTGCTGGATGCATGTCAGGCAAGGACAAGCACAGAGGAGCTGGACTGGTACTTGTCGCGCAACGCGGTTGTGTTAGTTACAGCCAGTAAGTTCTACGGCGCGCCCGGATTTTGTGCCGCAGCATTGGTGCCAGACGACACAGCCGTAGCCGGGCTCTTTGTTGGCACAAAACCGGCCAACCCAACGCTGCGGCAAGCCATGGCAGCCCACAACCTAGGCAAATATCTCACCAAGCTGGAGGTTCCGCCTGAGTTTGAAGCTTTGCGAGGATCACTTCCCGCCGGACCGGCAAACGTGGGGCTCCTGCTCCGATGGTCGTGTGGTGTGTTCGAAATAGAGCGATTTGCAAGAGCGGGGCAGAGAGGCCGAGAGGCAATTGCTCACTGGGTCGACGGCGTGCGGACCGTGATTCGTAGCAAAAGACCGCACTTCCAGCTCCTGCGAGAGACCGGGCTGGAAAAGGACGATGCCGTACCGTTTCCTGTTGCGGAAACATTTGTGGCCGGCGTCAACTCCATTGTCAGCTTCGCCGTTTTTATGGAGATGGAGGAAAGAGTAGACGACTCGGCCACAGGGCTATGCCCGCTGCCTGCCGCAGATCTGCGCCAGTTCCACAAGTGGCTGACAATGGACTTGTCTGGCATGTTGCCAGAAGCGGCAACTGACGACGAGCGCCAGATGGCGAAATTGAGTTGCTTCATTGGCCAGCCTGTGGACCTTGGCGACTTTGGAGTGCTTCGGCTCGCCATGGGTGCATCATTAGCCAGTGACCTGGCGGAGGGTAGTCGGCATCTCGACGATGTGCTTGCAGATGATGGCAGAGTGCTGGACAAAATCTTGCTGGCCAAAAAGTACTGGAGCGTGCTCTGTGCTGGCGACGTAGGAAGGCTATAGGTTCAATGGCTTGCTGGATCACGCCCTAGGCTGACGGCCGTTGAATTGTTTATTTCCCGCAGTTTGTATTTTTGGGCGGGCCCGGTCTGATATGTATATATCGCAACCACCACGAGTCTTTCCGTAGATCTCTAGAGCATTGCGGATGGCACAAGTGTCGGCTGGCAGACTCTATCTGTTGGTTAGCCGTGATAGAAACAGATGACTGGCATTAAAAGTAATTAAGCAGCTTAAAGTGAGTATATCGACTGGGCCTTTCGTTGTCTGTAAAGGGAGGGGGTGTACGGACGCTGGCACATGGGTTATCCGGAGCCCACGCAGCCTTACAGCACTTGTGTATGCTCCTCTGCGTTCCCACAAGCAATGCGTCGTAGGATCTGGAAGGTTGATGCCAGTCGCCCCTGACACGGAGCCTGCAACAAGCTATTGGCTAACCTGGCCCGTTCCGACGATGAGGTAATTACTGTGTAATTAGCGTGACCCGAACAAGCCTGTGGACAGGAAGATGCACAGTCTCGACAGTCTTTCAAAGGGCAGGATATGATGTGTGCGTGGCTTGATGTGAGCGTATACTATAGCTTGTTCGACAGCTTGTAGGATAGCTTGTTTGACAGCTTGTTGGACATGTATGGCAATTTTGGAATTTCGTTTCTCGATGCTCTTGGAAATTAGTGGAGGTGGCCACCAGCGGTATAGTGCAGATTTATTGAAAACTAAAGCGTCATTTTGGACGGCAAGCTATCTTGCATCTTATAGCACAGAGAAGGAATAGGACTCGCAGGGGCTTGTGTAGTCACGCGTGCTATTTATTTAAAGCTGGTAACATTTCAATGGCGAAGGAGAGGGAGGACGACACTGCTCCGTGTTAAAACACCCGAGTACTCTCTGAGTAAAGGCAGAGGCGCTGCGTGTAATAATGTCGGAAACAGGGAATGAAGCAGGCGCAAAGAAAATGGCGTATTCTCTGATCTTATCCTTATGAGTGAGGCAAGATTCAAAGAGTTAGACGTGGTAAATGTACAAGAAGACTAAGAAGAGGCACCGTCGATGTGAAACTTGACAAAAAAGGCTACTTTCAGGGTCTCATTAACGACATACTTCGTTTTGTCACAGAGCTATCGGACAGAGCACGTGTCGAGTGAGATGTATCTTATGAGGTGCCGTGAAAGTCTCGAGGTTCAGAGCATAGGTTACTTTGTATGTAGAGAGAGACCTCGAGAGCTTTTGCTGACTCTATTTTTCTGGGACAACGGTATGGCAAGCTAGCTGGATTTAAACACGGTGACATATTGATGGGGGTATTACACGCGGGCGGCGAGCACTGCGCAACATACTCATATTTATTTGTATCTGGTCCGTCATAAAAAAACATAAAATTGGACTTTCCCTGTTGAGCAGTCGGTGGTGACATTGCCCTCCTTGTCCTTCGCTGGATAAGCCTTTGAGGCATACCACGTGATGCAAGAAACAGCATGGGTTGCTCACATTGGCATATTCCCCCTGTAGTATCTTACGAGTAGCCGCTGGGGTGCTCACCCTGTCTCACACGCAACTGGCCAAAACTTTGGACGGGATCGTGGAAGGGATGAGGTTATTACAGAAGAATCAGCTAGTATTTCGGTTTCTTTACGACTTACTGAAGTACGACGCACAAAGATCCGTTGTACTCCGTCCACATGGATAATAATACATTATTCGATATTTAAGTGCGGCACTTGGGCTCTGGACTCTGAACCCTGAACACGCTGCATGTAGAAAAGGGACGAAAAGTGTTAGTGAGCAAGACCCACCGGAGGTTGGCGGCTAGGCCATGAAGACCGTGCACCGCTAATTCCCTTTTACCTTTGTCCTAAATGCTAATATTCTGCGCGTGCTCCTCCTTCTGGCGCCGTCGACTCCGTACTCCGTAAAATACTTTGGACGAGCTGGCAAGACGCAATGCGATCGGACCGCACACACAATCACCCACGCATCGCCGCATACGCAAACGCACACTGACTCCCATCAACGACATCGGCGACAACGGCGACAGCGAAAGTGCAGCGCGGATACGGACACCAAGGGCTGACCTCCTCAGGCTCTGCATCCTACTTAGGCAGTTCTCCGCGCCAACTCTTTTGTCCCCCCCTTAATATCCTGCTCCTCGACTCGACCCTCCCCCCGTCGCAACACCACGAAGGACTGCCTTCACGTTCTGTCAGTTGTTTAGACAGCCGTACCAACGTTCCCTGACTCCGCCGTACGAAGGACAACATCTGGCTGTATTTGTCTTTTATCCCAATCTGCGTCCTCAGTACCCTCACTAGCCGCCGATCCCGGCCACACATATCATCCCCCTCTCTCCCTTCTTTCGCTCAGGATCAACGTTCTCAAGGCTATCGGCGGGATACGCCGTGTTGACCAAACCCGGTTTTGGACCCCCAAGTGTCTACGATCTTCGCCACGTTTCTTCGGACCCCCCCCCCTCTCACTGCGACCTGCAGAGGCCGTGCCTTCACCCTATGATCGCCTCGATTAATAAACTGCCGACTCTTTCTGGTGACTGTTTGACAAGAGCCCACCTTTTGACCTCGAGGGAGCGTCGGCCAAGGCCCCGTTCTTGGCCTGCGTACCGCGTCTCTCGATGATGGTACGTTTCTGACCCTTTCGATGCTCTGTTCTTCTCCTCGGCCAGAGTGTCGTTGCCTCCGCGCGGCAATGTGCTTATGCATATCGACATCTGCCAGCACGCCGTCGCGTCCTTGTCCACGCTTGCATATAGACTGACCATGTATGCTTAATGACTCTTATAGACCTCATCTCGCCTCCGCGACACTGGCGAGAGCTTCTCAAACCGGCGCGGCCATGCCAGCCAGTTGTCGATCTCGGACCCGAGCCACCACGTCACAGAGGCTATAGGGACACTTTACGGCGATAGTGATGACGACTCCGCCCATGACTCCCGGCGAGATAGCCGCCCTCTGAGCTTTATTGCGTCTCCATATGGCGGGGAACAGTTGCAAAAGCCGATTTCGCACCAAATATCACACCAGCTACCGACGCTGGAAGTACCTGTCGTCACAGATGGGCGCCAGACGATACTACGTACCATGTCTGATATAACGCCCACCACAGACAACTCATCGTTGAATGCGAATAACGGCGGGCTCAGGAAGTCACAGACACTGCCCATCAGCAAGCCAACTGAAAAGGGCAGCCCTCCTTTTGAATCATTTCTTCCGGCACTGCAGCCGCCGTCGCCGCTTTCTCCAACTTTATCACTTCGCGATGTTCAGAACGACTCTCAAAAAGCCTCTCAATTCCCCCTCACCAACATCGACAACCCCAACGACATTGCACAAGAGCTTAGCAACCTACAGGCCCTGCGCCGCATGTCCATGGATGTAGGAAACTCGGCTGACCCGGACCTAATTCCTTTTCAAGGCTTGTCTTTGATGGCCATGCCATCCATAGCGCCATCTGGGGAGGACGATGAAGGTGACATCTCAAGACTTCTATGGGTTCCTGCAAAAGTCCACCCAGAACTTGCCCCAGACCAGTTCAGGAACTTTCTGGAGAAACGTGTCCAATCAATCAAAAGGCGATCGGGGGACTCGCTACTTTCCACCGATAGCCAACAGTCAAGAGGGGACGGAGGTGGGCTGGGGCGGAAGAAATCTATGCTGTCCCGACAGATCGATAACAGAAACACCGAGGTTAAACCGGGGAGCAGTGATGGCCACAGCGAGAGTGCCAGTGGAAACTGGCACTTGCAGAGAAAAATTTCACAAGGCAGCGCCATTCACAGCACCTCTGAGCTGAACTTGAACGAATTTGTGAACGACCCCAGCATGATTGTTCAAAGACTGGCCCTGGACACCCAGAGGCAGACAGATGGGCTAGAAAGGTCCAGTCTCGACGACGACAAACCAATCCTGCCCGTTGCAAGCATGGGCCTTCGAAGATCCACACGGACGACGTATCGCAAGGGCGGTAGCTTACGGTCTGGTGACCGGGTCCCATTCTCTAGACGATCCGCCGGACCCCGGCAGACCCGTAGAGATATCGACAGCGACATAGCTGGATCTGCCGGCCCACGACCACCTTCGGGCGTGGACCCTTCTGCGACTCTCGATCCCCAACAGGCAAACTCAGAGCCTGTAACACCCGAAAATTTTTCACGGCCCGTTCGGCCTGCGTTGCCGCGGCACCAGCTTCACGCTGAAGATGACAAGGGCTTGGTGGATAGACACTCGGAGCTTTCAACTACCGCACCTGGGTCCGATGTACCGCCCTCAAACATGTCAATTCCACCAGACTCTGCACATCGTGAACTGGCCCCAGGGCCTAGTTTCGAAGATGTGTCGACCGCCTCCCTCGAACCTGAACCAGCAATGTTTGAACAAACTGCTCGCCAGGAGACACAGGTTTTCCCGAACCGGTCATCATCTCAGCGCAATATGAGCCAGGGCGCAGTTCAGGCGCCGATGACCGATGTGTCACAGCCGCAGCCGAACAATTTTCAGCAACAGCAGAGCCAATCACAGCAATCTTGGCAGCAGCCTTCCTCTAAGTCTATTAAACGCCCATCGTTCGGCAGATCCACCCATTCGACTTCCTATACGCCATCGTCTTCGGCTGCTGATACCGCAAGCCAGCCATTGAGCAGCATAGCCCACCACCCGTCCGCTCATCCTGGAAGCGGCTCTACACGGACAGACAGTCTCACATTCATTCCAACCCTCCCGTCCGAAGATAGAAAGGCAGACAAAAAGATTCGAGACAAGGAGGAGTCTGAGGGCGGGAAATCGATGGGGTGGAAATGGTTCAAGAGCGACGAGAGAGAAAAAAAGAAAAAGGGGAAAGAAAAAGACAGGGAAAAAGATCGAGAGAAGGAAGACCAGCCCAAAAAACCACGTCTAAAACCCGAGCGACCGCAACCGGAGAAAACGCACGACGGAGCGCGATTGGATGTGCTTCAGAGTTCCATCGACAGCCCCAGCCCAAAGGGCAGAGAGAGTCTGCTTCTTGACCGAGACAGCGCCAGCGGAAAATCCCACGAAGACAAGAAAATTGACACCGGCGGTCGAAAAGCCAACGAGACGAAGAAGGAAAAGGATGGGTTTTTTGGATCTATCTTTGGCGGATCCCGGCGGAAGGAGAGCAAAGACGGTGGCACTAACAAAGGAAAACAAAGGGTCACATCACCAGAGCCCATACTTCGCCTGCTCCGCCCGGATGTTGACTACCCCTATACACGATTTCCTATTGTTGAGGAACGTGCCATTTACCGAATGGCTCATATCAAGTTGGCTAACCCGCGGCGCGATTTGCGGAGCCAGGTCCTGTTGTCAAACTTCATGTACTCGTATCTCGCAAAAGTACAAGCGATGCACCCACAGCTCAATGTCCCTACTTCACCCCACCAGAAACGCCAAGAAGAAGAACGAAAACGCCGGGAACAAGAGCAACAGCAGCAGTACCTCGAACAGCAGATGTTGATGCAGCAAGATCGGCAATCACAAGATAGTGCTGACCAGTACAACTTCGAGTATCACAGGGTAAGCCGTGTTGTTTATAGTCCTTTCATGAGGTAGCTTTGTTCTGTGGGTGACATATACTGATACACGGTGTAGACCAACGGTCAATACGAAGGTTCTGATCAGCACATCAGCGACGATGGATCTATCAACTACATTGACGATGCCCAAATATTTGAATACGACCACGGGGGACCCCATGGTGATAGTTCTTCTGGGGGCACCGTCTCGCAAGAACATTCACATCAACACCAGCATCAACAACAGCAACAACAACAAGAACAACACCGACAAACCCAGGAAAGCGGCCAAGACTACGGAATTGATGCTGTAAACAGGAACGGTCGTGGCTACTATGACTATGGTCACGTTGAAAACGGACAGCACGGTGAGAGGGATATGTGGTGAGCGGCTCGATCAACAGCTTTGGGCTGTGTACATGTGGCCCGTTGATACGTTTGTGCATCTTTTTCATGAGGGTAGTGTTGTTATAGGCATTCCGGAAGGTAGAGCTAAAGTAGATACCTTCTGCCATTTTTAACAGAAAGGGACAGGTCACGCATTTTGGAAGTGAATGTCGTCTTATACTAGGGCACATCTACAGTCTCTCCCTCGTTACGTTTTCCTTCCTTTTTCTTAGTTTTCTTTCTCCTGCTCTTTGTCACACGCTGAGCACATGTCCCCGCCCCCCTCCTTTAGTGAAACTGCATTGCCCCCTTCCGTGAATACATTGCTCTACAATCCAATTTAAATAAAGCTTCCCTGCAACATCGTACCTTCTTACATTGGGTTTTTTTTATTAGAGACATTGTAGGCATATTGCTGTACTTGTTGTTGTGCAAGCGGCCAGTTTAAATCGTATTGTGCCCAAAGTCATTTCTACTTCTGTGCAGTGACAGGTATGTGTGCTTTTCTTTGTGAGTGCGGTGCTCTCACGAACAACGAGCACGGCGTATTATGGTATTTTGTACCGGGTAAAAACATAGGATGGAGTATGAGCATCTCGGGCGTATAGCATACTCTATTATGATGCAAATGTACATCGCATGGTGCCTGTTGGAATAGGCTAGTCCCAATTGAGAAAGGCTCTACTTTTTTCCTGTTGCGCCTCCCTTTTTCAGCCTCCATCCCTGGTAACTCCCTGGTTGGACAGTGAAAAGGAAATTAAGGTAGAAATCCAGAAAGCAACAGCTCCCTTTTTGTCTTCCGCCACCTTCACATTTCACGCAAACCCTCCGCAAGCAAACCACAAAACGCCAACAATTGCCATCGAACTCTTTCTGCCGATTACTGCGACAGCTACCAGAAAACGCTGCGCTCTCACTTCGCTACCGGCGACGTCCCATTACCTGCCTCAACACAATACTTTTTTTGCTGTCCGTTTCCACCAGCTTGCCATAAGCTTCAGAGCTCCGCATCGGCAAATCGAACAAAAAGCTGTGCAGTAGGGAACACCGGACATCACGAAGAAAGCCGCATCGAAAGGCCTGGTGTCAATCCCCGTCTCTGTATAAAGGAGGTGTCAAGAAAGGAGGTGTTTAGGGAGGAGAATTGAAGCCGCAACTTGGTTACCTGTCTGCCCGGCATTTTTGGTTGTTGGTTTCGGCCGTCTTCACCCAGCCTGGATCTGAGCCTACGTCTTCATTCAATCTTATCTCTTCATTTCCGACCTCGTGGGAACTGTCATGGCATCCGTAAGTCTACCCTGCGCAATCACATTCCCTGGAATTTTTTCGTTTTTGGGTGGTTGTCGCTCTTGCAGGTGGCAATTCATTCTTCCGCTTTCCACGCAGTAACTCGACGGTCTCTTGCAAACTGAATGGACCTTGATGCTAATATTTGTTGTGTTTGTTTTAGGCAACCCGTCATTCTTTCCTGGCCCACGGAGGCGCCAGCGCCGGCGCCAGCTTCTTGCCAAATGGGGCCGCCAGTGCTCCCTCCCCGGCTCTGAGTACGGAGGCGCGCCCGCTTTTGCCCAATCAAGGGCGAGTTGTACAGACTGGCCCCATCCGAGTTCTTTGTATCGCGGATGTTCGAGGTACGTCGATTGCACGCTGGGTGGTTTTTATAGATTTGCATGTTGCTGGGCAATTCTAACCCGAGGCATGACAATAGGAAATTTGAGGTCTCTCAACGACCTGGCTAAACAAGCACGCGCCGATTATATTATACACACCGGCGACTTTGGGTTTTACGATGACACGTCGCTGGAGAGAATCGCAGAGAAGTTAGTTGTCTACCCTGCCCGCCCTCGATTGGGTCTCTTTTTGGCAGTGTCAGTATCTAACCTGTTTGTAGGACTCTCAAACATGTTGCCCAGTATTCTCCATTGATTTCCGAGCCCGTCAAGAAAGCCATTGCACAGCCTGGCACTGGCTCTTCCGTGAAATCCAGATTCCCGCCCCGCGAGCTTCCCCTTTCCGAGTTGTCTCTCCTGTTAAGCGGCGAACTGAAGCTGGATGTACCGGTGTACACTGTTTGGGGTGCATGCGAGGATGTTCGAGTTCTCGAGAAATTTCGCTCGCGCGAATACAAGGTCCCGAACCTTCACATCATTGACGAAGCTCAGTCGATGCTTCTCGAAATCGGCGGCGTGAAGCTTCGCCTCTTGGGCCTTGGCGGTGCTGTTGTTATGCACAAACTTTTCGACAATGGAGAAGGGCGTACGACGATCGCAGGTGGTCAGGGGACAATGTGGACAACACTTCTTCAAATGGGTGAGCTGGTGGACACTGCCAATCGCGTATACGATCCTACCGAGACCCGTATTTTCGTGACGCACGCCTCCCCTGCACGTGAGGGTATCCTGAACCAGCTGTCAGTGACTTTGAAGGCCGATTTCTCCATTTCGGCCGGCCTTCATTTCCGGTACGGCAGCTCTTATAACGAATTCAGCGTTAACCCGACTCTCGATCATTACCGTGGGAAACTTGCAGCTAGCAAGGCGTCCTTCAACGACGTCTGGGAGACTGTGAAGAGCGAGGTTGAACCCGCTATCCAACAAAACGAGGCCCAGCAGAACCTCCTGAAGAATGCCCTCAGCATCGTGGAGAAAATGCCGACCACGGCAGCTGGTGGAAACCCATTCGGCGGTTCTGCAGGTGGCCCGCCAGCCCTTGGACAAGTGGACGAAAGTGCATTCAAGAATATGTGGAACTTCAATCTTGCCGATGCTGCATTTGGCTACCTGGCTCTAGAAATCCAGGATGGGCGCATTGGTACGGAGATGCGTGCTCAAGGTTTCAATTTCTCGCACCGGGGCATGAAGCAACAATCGAATCCATCCCAGCAGGCTCAAGCACCCGCAACATCGACTGCCTCACCGCCGCCTTCTCAACAGCAGCAACCGGCCGTGTCGATATCGCAGAAGCAACCGCCCTCACAAACCCCACAGCAGGTTCCGTCTTCCAAGCCTGCCTCCAGCAAGACCGCCAGCGGTTCCGTTCTAGGCTCTACAAAGTCTACTACACCCCAACCGTCATCTACCCCTGCTCTTAAGGACAATGAGAAGCCTTCGCTTGCTGGTGTGCAAAATGGTACCGTCTCTAGCACAGAACCGACACAACCGCCGGCAACGAGGGCCTCTTCTATGGACGTTATTGGCCTGTTTATTATGAATGCACAGTCCGATGACCAGACCAGAGAGCTTTTTGCTAGTGAAGACCTGCCAAAGATCGTGAAGATTGAAAAGTATGGTCAGACGAACAAGGTTGTCTACTTCAAGACTGCGGAAGAACGTGATGGAGCAATGGCTCGACTGCCAGAGGAGGCAAAGCACCGCACGACCGAGGATAGGTCGAAACCGCTGGTTAAAATATTTATCCCACGGGAATCAAACAAATCCTTTGGCCGCGATCGTGGGGGCGTAGGCACTTGGGGTAGCAGCAACAGGGGCGGTGCAAACACCAGCGGTTCTGGACAGAGCGGCTACCGCAGTGCTGGCGGAGGCACGGGCACAGCGAGTGACAGCGAAGGTGCTGGTCGTCGTGGCGGTGGAAGTGGCCGTGGCGGCCGGGGAAGTGGCCGTGGCGGAGAAGGTCGTGGACCCCGAGGTCGTGGAGGTCAAAGGACCACGGGGCTAAATAAAGGTGACGGTGGTAACGGATCCTCGGCTCCTACGCCACCGGCACCCTCTGATTCCTGAAGAGTGGTTATGACGAATGTTGTTTCCTGAGTTGTTATCCATTTGCCAGTTGTCTTTTCTGTGTTGCGTGGCAGCTCTGACGAGATGGTATCGTTGTTTTGTTTTTCGGTAATTCGTTGTTTGGTATCTGTTGATAGGGGTAGGCTTTGCTCATTTTGTAGTCAAGTGTATGCACGCCTATCTATGTCTAGGCGAGCGACCACCATGATATGGTCCAAAATGTACCTCATTGACATTAACCCTCGCGTTGTCGCCTTTAGTTTACTATAATAGTTAGCGTTTCAGTAGGCTGTATGTTTTGCAAGCAATATTTCTTGATTTATCGGTACCCAGTCCTGGACTCCCAGCGTTCTTTTGTTGACCTCAATAATCTTGCTAGTGCATGGAGGAGCAGAAAGGTCCACCCTGTTAAGTGAGTACAATATGGCCTGCACTGGGATAGTCACGAGAGGTTGCTAAATTGAGACGGTGGCTTACGTTTATTTCGAATGCTCTAATATTACTCTATTGATACCTTAAAACATATTGTACGTAGTCAGTGCCGCTCCTTGATGTACGTAACAAGCAACTCCGGATCGGGACACACTAGTCGGGCCCTCCTTTTCAGCCATCTAGAGGTTTCATGCCTTTATGTATCGCGGCAATACCACCTGTGAGATTTTCGTAGCCACGACCGCCAACTACGAACCCCGCGTCAACAATCATGTCTCTGAACTCGTCTTGGCTAGGGAAACGTTCGATGCTCTCTACCAGGTACTGGTACGAGTCGCGATCGCCCGCAACAATTTGCCCGATCATGGGTATAGCACTGAACGACCAACGCTTGTATACTGCGTCAAACAAGGCTGCTGCTGGATTTTCGTCCGTGGATGCAATCTTACTGAACTCGAGGCAAGCGAATACACCGCCAGGGCGAAGTACACGATATGCCTCACGAAGAGCCGCTGGTATGTCGGTAAAGTTTCGGATGCCGAATGCCACGGTGTAAAGGTCGATGGATGCCGAGTCCACGCTGAATGTGCCGTCTAGTTGCCGAAAGCTGGTTGCATCAGCCTCGAGGAACGAAAGCGCTTCTAACTGATTTACTGGTAGTTGCGACTCGGCGCGTTGGCGACCAACAGACAGCATCGCCGGGTTGATATCTGAAATCGTTACGTGGGTTTCTGGGTTCTCATTTATGACGTGCGCCTGTCGGAGCATTCGAAACGCGATGTCGCCAGTACCGCCGGCTACGTCGAGAATTCGCTGTGGAGATGGGCCGGGCTTAGCTGTGAAGCCTGGGTTAAGTGACGCAACAAAGTGGTCTCTGTGTGTGTTTCATATGTAAGTAGATGACATGACCGCGACAGAAAATGGAAAGGAAAACACAAACTTCCAAATACGATGCCAGCCAAACGACATGAGGTCATTCATCCGATCGTATGACTCGGCCACACTCGTGAAAACGGTCGCAACTCGCTCTGTCTTCTCTAGCTCTGTCACTGTCTCGAAACCGAAGTGTGTTGTCTTTGGTTTTGCGTGCGAAGCCTCCCAGGAGGCGTCAATTGGAGCATTGCCACCGAGGTGTCGTGTTGTTGAAAAGCTCGTTTGGAAAGTTACGACCGGCGTCTTTGTGATCGCAATCCGGGGGAGACAGGTGGCGGCAGTAGACACCCTCGTGAATGTTGTACAGCAAAAGGGCTGCAGAATGCGTAATTGTTTGGAAGACATAGTGTTGTGCTGTGCTTCCAATCGTCGGCGTGGGAAGTGGTTTGCTATTGAGCTGGGCCAGAGACACAGTTGAAGGTTTTCTTCTGTTTTTTTCTCTCGGGAGGCCATTCTAATAGTGCTGTGGCTGTGCACCCGTGGCTTCCCTCATTAGCGTTGTAAACTTGTATGCGGCTGTCGATTGGCGTGTGTTTAATTATCGACCGACTCTGTTATGCTCAACTTTCTACTCCGGGAAATGACGACGGAAAAGAAGGATTAAAAAAAGCACTACAACGGAACTCTTATTCGCAAAGGAAGAAAAAAAATGCGTAAGAAACAGCCGCTCTGCTCAATAAAATTTGGGGGTACGGCATATTTCATATATTGTTCATATTGCGGTGATACTCCGTATGACATACTATTTAAGAGCTCTGAACCAGGTATATTTACCCTATGGCGACCGTACTTGCAAGAACCAAACAAACTAAACACACAAACACACAGAGGTTTCTTCAGTACTACAATACTATAAAATATGGCGTGCCGCCCAGTGTCCGTCTAATGGTGTAATCATCGACGACATGGGAGAGGAGCAGTATGTATATGGGTTGACGAACCTAAGACTCAAGGCTGCTCTTTCCGCCCTCGTAATCACCCACGTCATATTCCTCTGGATATTTGTCGAGGTGATCTTTGAGCTGCTTCATCTGAGCACGTAGGTCAGGAGTCAGTTCTTCGTACACATCCTCGAATAGTGCACGGATAGGAGGCTTCTTTTCACGCTCTGCCTCGTTGAACGTTTTGAGTATGTCCCTCCGAATCGTTTCCCGTGCCTCTTTCTCCTTGGCATCATCCCAGCACCCCCGAGCTTCCATCCATTTGCGGAGACGCGATATCGGGTTGTCTCTCCGCTTCCAGTCCTCGACCTCGACCTTGGCCCGGTACGCGAACGAGTCATCTGACGTACTGTGGTGGCCAACACGGTATGAAAGACATTCTAGCAGCACAGGCTTGCCGCCATCCTGAAGCGCCATCTCTCGAGCCCGTGCCATCGCGCGGCGCACTGCCCACAAATCGTTTCCGTCCACCCTGACGGTGTCGATGCCGTAACCAAGACCACGACTAGCGATGCCATCTCCGCGGTATTGTTCAAGAGCCGGAGTAGAAATCGAGTACCCATTATTGCGGCAAATGAATACGACGGGGCACGAACGCGTCGCAGCGATGTTGAGTGCGGCATGGAAGTCACCCTCGCTTGCGGCCCCCTCGCCGAAGTAGACTGCTACGATCCGAGGATCGGCGGCTGGGTTCTGCAGGCGTTGAATCTTTAATGCGTAGGCAGCGCCAGACGCATGTGGCAGTTGTGTCCCGAGTGGGGATGAAATGGAATGCTGGACAATGTTAGCAATGTGGACAAGTTAATGGTGGTTGGGTATATGGGTGTATGGACCATTTACTTACAATGTTCAGACGGCTGCTGCCATAGTGCACGGGCATGTTTCTACCTTTTCCAGAATCGTGCTTGTTTGCGAACAACTGGCTCATGAACTCCTTCATGGTGAAGCCCCGTTGTTGAAACACGCCCTGTTCCCGATACTGGCAAAAAATCACGTCTTCAGGAGATAAGGCAGATGCGGAGCCCACACAAGCAGCCTCCTCGCCAGAGGAGACCATATAGAAGCTGATGCGCCCTTGCCTCTGCGCATCAAACATGATGACATCCATGATAGAAATTGTCAGCATGTCGCGATAGAGCTTCACAACTTCCTCGTCGCCTAGGTCAGGCTCGAACGTAGGATCGACAACAGCTCCATGCTGGTCAAGGACACGGTACGTTGGCATTGCTGGGTACTCTGACGGGATCTCGAATTTCAGGGTATTGGTGAAAACACTTTTGACGGCGCCAGGAAAAGACACAAAGTTCGAGTCGGGTGTCTGCGAAAGGGTGCCAGAGTGCCTCCTGTGAGCATGTGCAGCAGGGGGTGCTCTTCCCTGCCGGGCCGCACATTGTCGTCTGGAAAGAAGAGCCGACGGTGTGAGGTATGATATGGAAGCGCCGTGGTGTGCAGAGAAGGGCAAGCGCAGTCCTCGGGAGGCGGAAGTGGAGAGCGCTCTCTTCATGTTGACACAGGATAGATCGAGCACTGGCAAACTGTGCGGGAATGGGGACAAGATGGCAATAGGAACAGAGGGCAGGGAGGTAGAGAGACAGGCCAATTGGTAAGTCTCAGAGTTGTTGAGAAAGGGGCTAAAAAGTGAGGATTTGGGAGGCCAAGGTGTTGTGGTGAGGCCGTTGTTTTTATGGAAGGTCGGTTGCAATGAAAATGATGCGATTAATGATTCGGCTGGGTTAATACCGAGACATACACCTGAGCCGATGAAACCCGCTCGGCATACAGGCATGGGCCAAAATAAAGTTAGCGTTGCGAGGCCAGCATGACTCTTGATAGATTAGCGCCCCTGGAACTTGTCTCCAGGAAACTGTGCTGTAATTCCCTGTAAGATGCGTTTCCCCTCCCCGCTGCAGGATCTGTGGGATCGGGCGGCTTAACAAGGGCGGGGAAAATCGGGGCATCTCCAGGCCAGACTACTGTTACAGGTATTGCATGGAGAAACGGCCACGTGTGTGCTCCGAACGACGGGAGACATCCTGCGTCAGGTTATTATGGCCTGGCTCTCTGCTGAATAGCAACTTTTGGCGAGACTAGTTACCCAGAGTCTCAACTTGTATACCGCATAAAGAAGTGCAAAAAAAGAAGGAAAAAAAAAAAGTAAAAAATAATAAACAAAATTGTATCTTAGGGACCAGCTAACACCTAGCAAAAGGGATTCCCACCGCCTCAAGTAGCTATGCTAGCCTACGAACCCTAGCCTCCACAACACCAGCACATCCCTGCATATCAATCGGCTTTGCTTTGCACGACTCCCACTCTCCAGGCTCGTCCATATGTCGTGACAGACAATGGACTCAGAGAGTCTCAGTTTGTAAGATACGTTGTATATCGTAATGTAATACGGCGTACCAGTGCTCATAAAACAGTGGAGGTCGCACTCCATACGTCGTACAACGTTATTCGTTGAACGACGTAATTACATTGGTCGCGATAAGGAATTGTTGCCCAAAACTTCGTGTGGGGCCTTTCTGTCCCCCGTTAGATGCATACGCCAGTTCCAGTCACCTCATCCCATAGACAGCCTGACGTATGCTCGTAAGCGCCGACAACGCAACACAGAGCAATATGACTTTCTCTGTAGCACAACCCGCATTATTCACTCGTTTGCCACGACAACACATTGTCCACGACAGCCTGTTTTTACTCATTCGCATTAACACACTGCTGCATCCATTTTCCCCTTGCACTTTCCACATTCCCTACCTCTTTCGCTATTTCGTCGAGAAGCCCTTCACACTTGAGCATACATTGTTGACCGCATCATCGTCCAAAGGTCGACAGAGCAATCACGCCGTGCCTGGGCCTCTGTTTCCATCCGTCCCATCCGCTTTACCCCCGCATTAGCCTGCCTATCTAGACGACTCACAAAATTCCGACGTTTTAATCGATACTTCACTAAACCGTCGATAGGGGAAGACAGCGAAGGAGCTTGGACTCCTCGTTGCTCGGTGGCATCCAACCTGTGGCAACTACTCGACATCTACCAACATCTCCCAACTCCTCTAAATCGCCGACCGACGCCCACCAACCCGGCCACGACCAAGCCTCATGGCGTAACCCATGGCAGACCAAAGCATTATAGCAAAGCCGCGCTCTAGATCGGTTCTCGATAACGGCCTGACTGGGCATTCCTCGCCCCAGACGTCACCTTCAACCGCACATTCAAACGCACGCATCCAAATTCCGCTTGCCGCGACTGTCTCGGAGGTATCCGATTCCAGAGCACCGTCTTCTGCACCCGTCCAAACCCCCGTGTCAAAGGTGAAGACGCCTTCGCCGGTGAGGGCGGCCTCTCCGCTCCCATCGATCAACACACATCCTCCTCGGTATGCAAGACAACCTAAGAAAGCTTTCCCCAATGACAGACATACACTGGTCTTTTTTCCTCCTTTTATCTCGCTTTGTTTCCGGCACCCATAACTCACACTACCTACTAGTATAACTCGTGCCTCTGCTCGCCAGATTGCCAACCAAGCACCTTTTCTATCGCTCGATCCCGCTCCCCCGTCGCTCGATACAGCATTACCCACTGCTGACCAAGAATCATTGTTGACTTCGGCCCTACCTCGACAACTTTCTGGACAACACGCACTAGCACAAAAGCCTTCGCAGCAGACGCGCAGGAAGCGAAAGGTCGAGGAAGTAGCTGCTTCTCGCCCAGACTCGAGACCCTTTACCGGCCGGACACCTTCTTCGTACAGTGCAAAGCGACGGAAGAAGGCCGAGTCGGGAACCTCAAAGTCTTCATTGGAGCCTTTGCTTCCTCCGGCGTCCTCGACACGAAGCCAGAAGGGAAAACCGGTGACTGCAATGTCCTCCTCCAGGTGCGAGCCTGAATTTTCCCCTGCAACCCCCCCCTTCCCCTTTACAAGCTAATCCGAATTCTTTTCATAGATTGACCGAAAGCCACTCAGACGGCCAAGATGAGTCGGGCGCGCCACCTTTGCACGGCAACATGAATACCTCAGGTTCGTTAACAGCCAATGGCTCCCAAAATCAAGACCTGCGCAAGGCACACGATGACTTGTTTACATCCAAGATAAATACGGATTGCAACAGAAACCTATCAAAGGCTGACTTTATCTCATCACAAGACGCGAGAATGGTTAATTTACGACCATCGAGCTCGCCTTTCCACCCAGCGAGGTTTTCGCAGGGGGCTGACGATATGGACACGGCCATGTCTGGCGCTGACGATCCAAGCAGCACCACTGGGGACTCAACAGACAAGCCAGCTGAATTTGAAAAAGGAGGCAGCCAAAATGGCGGTCACGAAAACGGAGACGGCGATGGAAGCGATGATAGTGACGGCGGCGGCGACGAAGTCGACGAGGACGACGAGGACGACGAGGACGCCGAGGACAATGACAACGAAAACAACGACGAGGACGAGGACGAGGACGACGATGACGACGATGACGACAATGACGACGAGGACGATGACGGCGAGGACGATGACGGCGAGGACGATGACGGCGAGGACGATGACGACGAGGACGATGACGACGGGCACCGGTATTCTGAAAGCGGACTAAGTGACCCTTTTCACGCCGGATTCGCTGGTTCACACCGAGGCTCTGGACTGCCGGCTGCTTTGTCTATGCTGGGTGGGATGTTATCGATGTCGGGTATGGGTGGCCGCTTGAGGGAGATCTTGAATAATCTTCGGCGCAAAGAAGATCCATCTATGCAATTGATCGCCCTCCAAGATTTATCCGAGATCTTACTCGTATCCAACGAAGACAACCTGATTGGCAGCTTCTCGCCCGACCCTTATGTTCGGGAGCTTGTCGCCCTTATGCAACCAAACGAAATCACGGGCGAGGAAAATCCGGACATGATGTTGCTGGCTTGTCGGTGTCTTGCGAACCTAATGGAGGCGATACCCGCAAGCGCAGCCAACGTGGTGTTTGGCGGGGCTGTCCCTGTACTCTGCCAAAAACTTCTTGAGATATCGTTCATCGACCTTGCTGAGCAGGCTCTCAGCACCCTCGAAAAAATATCTGTTGAGTACCCCTCACGGATTGTTCAAGAAGGTGGATTAACTGCATGTCTCTCATACCTCGAATTCTTTGCAACAAGTACACAACGGACTGCCGTGACTACGGCGGCGAACTGCTGTCGAAACATTCCGGTGGACTCTTTCCCGGTGGTTCGCGATGTGATGCCTATTCTATTGAACGTTCTCAACAGCAACGACCAGCGCGTTGTTGAGCAGGCGGCACTCTGTGTCTCTCGCATCGTCGAGAGTTTCAAACACTATCCATTGAAATTGGAAGAGCTCGTTGGTGTCGACCTACTGAAGGCCATATTGCGTCTGCTCCTCCCAGGCTCAACAAACCACTTCATTGGGCCCAACTTGCACACGCAATTCTTACGTGTCCTTGCCATCACCGCCAACGATAGCCCGCGACTTGCTGCCGAACTCTTCAAGATGAGTGTGGTTGAAACACTCTATCAGAATCTCACAGGCGTATCGCCTCCTGTTGGCGTTGACGACATTGCTGCCAAACTTGACAGTGCTCTGATCATGCAAGCCCTGATCCACCGGCCAAGAGAGCAGATTATCGAGACACTCAACGTTGTTTGCAACTTACTGCCGACGGAAGTTGCAGCTGCTCCTGTTGACTCTGTTGCTCTTGATATCCCGGGCACAGTCGCTAGGGACGGAGATATTATCGAAACCAACGAGCCAAGCTCTATGTCAGAAATGTCTGTCTTGAACGAGAAGAGACTCGAGTTTCTCAGCGAGTGCCAAGAAGAAGTGCGGCGGTTCACCCTCATTCTTTTACCCACGCTGACGGATGCATACTCAAGCACTGTGAACCTTGACGTCCGGACGCGAGTATTGGCAGCACAGATAAAAATGCTGTCAAATTTTGACCGAGACATCATTCTTGAGGCACTCAAAGCGGTGCCTTTCGCTTCGTTTCTAGCCTCTATTCTGTCCCAACAAGACCACCCGGCTCTAGTAGGCTATGCGTTGCAGGCTACCGAGCTGCTCATGAGTCGTCTTGGCGACGTATACAGATATCAACTTTACCGCGAAGGTGTCATTGGCGAGATCGAAAAGATTGCAGCTATCGAGGATGACGGCCATCCATCTACGCTCCCTGCACACAGTGACCAGGCGTCAGAGATCCCCGGTTTCGCTACTCACGAAACCGGTAACCGACCAACCTTGGAAATCGGTATTTATGAGCAAAGAGGCAGCCTCAATCCCTCACCCAGTCGAGGCCACAAGAAGCAGAGTCTCCGCGGACGTGATCCCGATGATGCCGACGATGGTATCGATAGGCTTTCCAGTGACGCAGGGTTGGAACTAGAGAACAAAAACGGCCACGGCGATGACATTGGCGACGAAGAAGTGGAAAGCAGGGGCGGAGGCGACAACACAGTTGGTGGACTCAGAGATAGCGACGACCGCGACGAAGACCCAGGCGATGAGGTTCCCGGCTCCCTCGACAGTTCGAACAATTCTGTTACGTCAGATGAACATCCTCCACGGTGTGGACATGTCGTGAACACGCCTTCGCAAGCCGAGATAGGTATCCTTGCGAATCGCTTTCTTTCCAGGCACGAAAGCGAGAGGAACGACGATTCCATGCGAACCAAGGCGACACAAACACTTTCGTCCCTCTCTTCGTTAGCAGATGAAATTTCAGAATTTTATTTGGAACGGAAGCCTGGCGCCCCTCTCGATGGCGGTCATGATCTATTTAAGAGACTGGCATCTTTTTTCGACTCAGGCGTGTTTGAGAGTGCGACAAGCGCAGAACTCCTGGGATCCGGAGTGGTCCATGTTCTGGAACAGGTCTTCAGCAATCCGAACGAACACTTTGCAAATGCAGCCCAATCGGCATTCCTAGAGTGCTTCATGAGCCACCCTGCCAAGTCCCAGGTTGGGGCACACACATCTGACATTCCTGTTACTCCATTCGGCATTCTCGTCCACAAATTGCAGGACCTCTTGAGCAGATCTGAGCATTTTGAGGTCATCACCGTGCACCATAACACTTTCGATGGGAACCACACCAGTGCTGCATCTATGTTGGCAAAACAGATACGGCTTCGCTTGGTAGCAGACGATGATGCAGAGGTGCCGCGTTCTTTCCGAAGCATAATGGTCTCGATTCACGCCATTGCGACATTCAAAACTCTGGAAGACTACTTGCGGCCTAGAATAAGTTTGACCGACCGACCCCATTTCATGAGACGGGACGGACTTTCCAGAGCCCTTGCTGCGATGGCTGGTGTAAGCGCCAATTCCATGGGGGCCGCTTCGGCAGCACGTCTTGCTGCACGGGGCTCGCATATGTTTCCCGGGGCCCCTATATTGCCAGAAGCCCTTGCCGGTGAGCTTGGGCTAACAAGAGCGTCAAGTTCACACGAGTCGCACCGGGATCAGAATCCCCCCCGGACCCCTCCCTCCACGCACCCCCGGTCGCAAGGCAAATCTAGCAAAGCAGACCCCCCAATCAATCGAGATCCCAGTCCCGTAACAAGCGACAGCAAGACCGGCCCTCGCCGATCCTCCCGCCATCGTGCCACCTCGTCCAATACAAGGGTCCCGGAGCATCCGCCGAACGAAAACGACATGCCTGCGGATGTTTTGGAGTGCAATGACGAGAAGCGAATGTCAGACGACGATGAAATGGATCTCTCAGTAACTGATGCCATGGAGTCTGTCGTTGATGGATCCGGGGAGGTTATCGGAAGCCATGCTGCACGTGATTCATCCGCTGTGAATATGGAGGTTGTAAGTGGAGGCAAAATCACTGCACGTCAGGAGGATGGCACTCGCATCTTGACACCATCCCAGAGTTCGGCAAAGACAACAGCAAGCAAGACCGATGTTTTGACAGCTGCATCACGGGGCACTTCCCCCAAGCTTGCAGAGCAAGACACCCCTGCATCATCCTCGCATGGCTCTTCAACGCAGTCTACCTCCCATGGCTGGCACCTTCAGTTCACCCTTGACGGAAAAAGCGTGCCTTTGGACAGTACTGTGTATAGGGCGGTTCTTAGTTCCGTTTCTGGTCAATCAAATCGATCGGTTTGGTCGACGATTCACACAGTGCACTACCGCAGGGTGCCAGGCCCCCAACCTCCAGAAATTTCCGGTTTTGGTGTCGTTGGGCCCGGCAACAAACTTCCTGGGACCGACCACCCTGATACGACCGGTCCAGCTAGTCAGGACTACCAGGATGGCGCGCCCAAGAAAGCTTTGATCACAACCTCCATCTTGCGGCTGCTTAGAAACCTTCACGACTTGAATGCCAATATTGATGATGTGTTGGTATCGAACAAAGTGACCCCCAAGCCAAACGCAGAACCATTACTGCAGTTCGTCAATACAAAACTGACGGCGAAGCTGAACCGCCAGCTTGAAGAGCCACTCATTGTGGCGAGCAACTGCCTGCCCAACTGGAGCGAGGATCTGGCAAGATTGTACCCATTTTTGTTTCCTTTTGAGACTCGCCACCTCTTCTTGCAGTCTACATCGTTCGGATACGCTCGTTCTATGGCACGGTGGCAGAACGCGCAAATGCAAGACGAGTCGCGGCGTGACCGTCGTGAAGATCGCCCTTTTCTCGGACGCCTACAAAGGCAAAAAGTGCGGATATCCAGATCCAAGATACTGGAATCGGCCGTGAAAGTCATGGAGCTCTACGGGGCCTCACAAAGCATCCTTGAAGTTGAATATTTCGAGGAAGTGGGCACTGGGCTCGGACCGACTCTCGAATTCTATTCCTCTGTGTCAAGGGAATTCTCCAAGAAGAAACTCAAGCTTTGGCGGGACAATGGGCTTGGGGACTCTGAGTTTGTGTCGGGTCCCAATGGGCTCTTCCCACGGCCTATTTCTGATACAGACGCTACAGGTACAAATGGAGAGCGGCTGATGAGCCTTTTCAAGGCTCTTGGCAAGTTTGTGGCCAGGTCGATGCTCGACTCACGCATCATCGATATCAATTTTAACCCTATCTTCTTTCGCATAGGAGATGGGTCTTCGGGGGTGCGGCCTTCTCTTGGGGCTGTGAAGGTGGTTGACCCTGCGCTGGCTCGGTCGCTTCTACTGATCAAACGGTTTGCGGACGCCAAGAAGGCCATTGATGAAAGTGCCGAGTGCCCTGCGGGTAAGAGGGATGCTGCTATTGAAGCTATCACTATTAACGGGGCCCACATTGAGGACCTTGGTCTTGACTTCACCCTTCCCGGCTACCCAGATATCGAACTGATTCCACAGGGTTGCCATGTGGGCGTTACCATGAGTAATGTCGAGACATATGTCGACAAGGTTGTGTCAATGACTTTGGAAGGAGGCGTGCGCCTGCAAGTAGACGCTTTCCGCAGGGGTTTCTCGCAAGTATTCCCATATTCTGCTCTCAGTGCGTTCACCCCGGATGAGCTTGTGTCACTTTTCGGCCGCGTGGAGGAAGATTGGTCTCTCGAAAGTAAGTTCAGGCCTCGTCGCCTCAATCAAACATATTCAAGCGTGGGGCTGGCAGCTAACTGTGTTTTTCTTTCTTCTTTTTCTTCTTTTTCTTTCATTGCAGCACTCATGGATTCCGTCAAAGCCGACCACGGCTTCAACATGGACAGTCGCAGTGTCAAGAATCTTCTTCAGGTCATGAGCGAAATGTCCCCCAGTGAACGGCGCGATTTCCTTCAGTTCGCGACAGGTAGCCCTAGGCTACCCATAGGTGGTACGTTTTCTCATATTTTTGCGTAGAGGTTATTTTCCGTGGTCCCATGCCCGAGACACGACTGACACGAACTCTTCTACACATCAGGATTCCGCAGCTTGACGCCAATGTTCACAGTGGTGTGTAAGCCCAGCGAAGCTCCGTACACGTCTGACGATTACCTCCCGAGCGTCATGACCTGTGTCAATTATCTCAAGCTTCCTGATTACACGAGCATCGACGCTCTCCGAAAACAGCTGTTCACAGCTATTAAAGAGGGGCAAGGCGCTTTCCACCTTTCGTGACCGAGCAACACAATTGGCTCATTGAAGGCACACAGCTGAGCGAGGTCTCATACCAGAGCTACTATTATTCGTGACAGTAGTGGGTGGGATACTCCATAGACGGCAACAAGCCGGCAAGAGGAGAAGAAAACGAGAAAGTGGTGTATTGTTTTCATTGGACTCGTGAAAGGGGAGGACAAGAGGATTCCAACAGGTCTCTTTATTGTTTTTAAGATGCATTAAGTGTGGATTGGAGGGATTAGGCCGTACGAAAACTATCCTCGTCGTGAGGCGCACAAGGCGAGTTATCAAGTATGTCCTTACTTTAGAGTTATATGAGTATTTTAAATTTGAAATGAAGAGGTCCGGGGAGAGGGGGGGACAGAAGAGGAAAATATCGCATTTATAGAAATAATACATTTTACTCGCTGTCTCTCTCTCTTCTCTCTTATTTCCCGAAAAACCGAGCGCTTTTCAAGTGTCGTGTTGCGTTTACATCGTACTCAGAAGTGCCTTGTAAGACGGTTTGATGTGATGTATGGAACACAACCCCACTGGGCTACGCCCATATATATTAATTATTAATTAGTGGATGGAGCTTGTCAGAGATACCGTCGCGACGCGTTGATATGTACTAAACGCGTCTCTGACCCACTCAAACTGCTCATATGAACATCGTCCACTGCAATACAATTTGCAATACGGAGGACTCTGTACGCACTGCTCTGTACTTCGTACCTGTGTACTACTACTATCAGGTCACAATTACCCCGTACTAACTAGTCGATATCGGTGGCTTCCTAGACTCTTCTATGCCTGCCACACATGAAGCGATAACTTTTGCAAGCCGGACAATATTGCACGGATCGAGCGACGACGAGTATGTCTGGAGCACCAACCTGAGCTCCAAAACGGCCGACCACAAATGAACAGCAACCTTCTGAAGTATGGCGCCACCAAAATTGAGATCCAACAATAGGCATGTGCCTGTGTTAGCACTAGACACGGTGGGATCACACACCTACCGCTCGAACCACAATACACAGCAAGTCCGCTTTCCAAGCCGCCGGAAAGTCGTGAGGAGATACGGCCGGCACGAAGCTGTGCTGTCGCCGAAGCAGCGAACACTGACACAAATTGCATACGCCGTGCCGCCTTCGCCGGGTCTTCGCGAGACCGACTTTCTTGATCTCGAGCAGGAGCAAGAGACAGATGTCTCCAGCAACAGTCGACCAAACAGGGAGAACAACGCCAGCCGGCTTCCTCCCAGAAAGAATCAAAACAAACGACGAAAGACACATCACACAGCTGCCAATTCGACCACTTCGAATACAACATCTTACCATACGCAGACGTTGACTCAACTTGTCCCCAAAAATACACTCCCCGACCCCGATTTCGAAGATAACGATGACTTCGTGCTGGGTGCCATGATCCAGGATTCGGAAGATGACGACATTCCCGTCTCGCCCTCGCTTGGTGCATATCCAAATCGCTCATCCATGTCGTTGCGGCAGCAGGCGGGGCCCGATGGAATCAATGGAACAACACCCCTAAAACCAAGAGCAGATGCTTGGAAGGCACCTCCAAGCCCTTTACTCCGCACGCCCAAGACAACACGAACTGAGATCCCTTCATCACAGCCAAGTCCATTCACCCCAATGTGGCGGTTGTACAGCCCTCGTGGCCAAGTAGGCTGCCAGCACCCCTCGCCTGCCTCTTATAGGCGGCTAAACATTGCCAGTCCGACTTCACCTAGCCCAGGAAGCCAGACTTTACCGACCAAGAGCATAAGCGCAGATAGTCCTACGGGCCCAAGCTGCGGCCTCCGAGAGGGAGGTAGAGAGCGTGAGGGCGCTTCTGGGGAGATTCCTGATAGCGATGAGGAGGAAAGTGGGCTGTCCGATCCCTACAGCCCGAAACAGAGCATGGCTCCTGTGACACACGCGGTCCGCCAACTTAGTGACCAATATTATGGAGACGATGGTGGCTTGTTGAGCTCATTGCCGCTGTCTCGTCCTCCCTCACCTGACGCAGAACCGGCTTTGCCTTTGCCTGACCCGCAGAAGAGTCAAGCTTCCGGTGCTGGCACCCCATCATGGACTGCCGATGAGACGCCATATGTGCCCACCGACGGCACCACGGCACCAACCACACGTAACCTATCATTGAGACAGCAAAAAGACACCCACACACGCTCACGAGTGCTTGACCAACAATATGAGGAACTCCCAGCGAACAGCCAGCAAGAGCCAACAATGCCGGTGGATACCCAGCAGCAAAGCCAGGCTTTGGAGAGTCAGCGGGTGCCACTCGAAACAATTCGCACTCTAGGCCCTCAAACCGACCGGTCCGATATTATCATCTCCATCCATCCCGAACAAATTCGAAAGATTGTCAGTGGCACCAAAGACCATGAGTTTCGAAATTTCAAGGTCCCACACACAGTCAGTCGCTTTTGGATGTACGCCACTCGGCCTGCCTGCGAGCTGCAGTACATGGCTGTTGTTGCCGCTGGCTTTCGACAACCCGGCGATATTGACAGCAATAGTGGCATTGGCAACGCCGAATTTAATGCCGGAAAACTGGTGGCCAGATATGCTTACAAGCTGGTTCAAGTTTACCAATTAAATAACCCTGTGTCACTCGATACGATGCAGAAAAATGGATGGGCGGGCGCCCCTCGACGTTATGACTATTTGCCTCCGGCTATAGTAGGCTGTCTTCTTGGAAACTTGCGATGCGCTCTCTTCGAAGAGTCTTCTAGGCCAGGTATTGGAAGCGACGATGATGGGTGCGAAGGCAAGGATGACGACCGTGCAAAATATATCGAGGTGTCTGTCTCTCAAGAAATCGAAGCTCAGCTTTTCAGCGACATTGCGGAAACACAGCAAAAGTACCAGAGTTCTCTCTTGCCAAGCAGCCAGGGCCATTCAATGGTGTCTCGGCTCTACCTACCGCAAGAACCAGTGGCGCCCCATGCCTCCGCGCCTTCTTTCAATCCACGTGAAACTCAAGTACGAGGCGATGCACGTTTACCAGTGACCTCGGGCGCAACATGGATCTCCCAAGCAACAACAGCTAGCACTGAATTAACCCAGGAAAGGCTGAGCGAGCATTTGCCAAGACTGTACAGCATTGATGCCACTGCTGCTCGTGCTTCTTCGTTGCCAGACGACCAGACTGCGACCACGTCACGGTCCGCCTTGGAGCCCGACTTGCCAACTGTACGCCCAGCGAGATATCAGACTGGTGAAGCGCAGGGTTCATGCGCAGATACTCGTCCTAGAATGGGGCTGGCCTCTGAGTTAGCTAGTGTGGGGGGCACGTCTCAGGAACAACGGCCCCGCCGGACGTCGCAAAAGAAGTTGAGAGTGCGAAGACCTCGACTTTCGTTGCATGCGGTCACTGTGTCTTCATCTGATTCAACGCAGGCCGCCTTACCCGACAGTCTATACGAAGAGGTGCGTCAGGCACCTCCAGTTGTCATCGTGGACTCGGAGGAGTCGGACGGCGCATAAAACAACCTAACGGAAGAAGGTACGGTGGTAGACAGACTTTTTTTTTTAAAAGTAAAAAATTCACTTCTTGAAACATGAAACAGTGCCAATTCTACTCTACCTCGTCTATCACAGTTACATAAAAAGAAGGGTTTTCTGGACGCCAAAAGGCCAATTTTTTCTTCGCAGTATTGCACTTGTATAGGCGAGCCTCAGGCCAGTGCCGACACGGCACCCTCTTTGCGCTCTTTGTCATCTTTGCTTCTTTTCATTTTGAAAAGCTGTTTGAGCATGTTACTTCCAGTGTTGGGCTTTCCGCTGTCCTTGCTGCGCGTTGTGCTGGCTTTGGATGACGGGCCGCTAGAACCGTTCTTGTCAAGTGCTCGGTCTCCGCCACTGCGTGAGCGCCTGCTATACCGACTGCTACGGCTTGCGGTGGTTCTGCCCGACTCGCTGCCTTCCTCGTCGCCGTGGTGGCTGCGTGCACTGTGATAAGAGTCACCTGTCTCGACACTCTTGAAGACCCTGCCACTTTGCCTTTGTGGAACTTCAGGTTTACCTTCGGGCTCCCTCGTCCGGCTACCGGTCTGCGTGCTCTCTTGGTGGTGCTGGTGGTGCTTTTGGCGGTGACGGTGCTGCCCACCTCGCGACGACACATGTCCGCGCGACCTGGTACTTCGAGTGCTTTTCAAGGTACGTTGGTCGTCGTCGTCAATACGTGAGCGCATCGCCTCTGGACTGATCAACTCGACATCAACTTCGCTGCTACTCCATGGCTCGGTGCCAGAGTCTCCTTCCATTGTCGGCTCGATGCCACGGCGCCATGTTTCGATGGTACTGAGCTCTTCCTCTAGCACAAGAGCCTCGTCATAGCTTCGTGTGGAAGCCTGCGATGGCAAAAGCGGTACCCCGGCGGGCGCAAATGCTTCTTGTGACTCGGTTCCCGGGACCTGTTGCTGCTGCGGAGGCCCGTTATGCGGACTGCCCATCTCGAAAGCCTGCTTTTCCTCCTCGCGCACGGCTCGCACCTCGGAAATACGCTTGACGATCTTCCAACCGCCAAAGAGAATGACCGTGACACCCACAACAATGCTGGTGCCAATGAGAAATTGAGGACTAGCAAGGAGGGCGAAGACGGCCGGGCTGCCGCCCTTGACAACGCCCAAAAAAGCCGGGCTGAGCTTGGCCAGCAGTGCAGAAAGTTCTGCCAGAGTCAGTGCGACAGCGGCGGCGGCCTCAGGGTTGTCTTGCAGATGGCAGATGATGGAAGCGGCTGTGTGGTGGATGCACTGCGCTTCGTTCAGGAGCGTTTCAATGCGGTCAACCAAGGTCCTGGCCTGGGATTCCTTTACTGCGTCAGGCTCGCCAGCAACAAACCCATCAGGGTCTAGGTCGGTGCGCAAGGCTAGATCAGGAGGTATGCTGCCGTACGCCAGGTTCATGTCGATGGGCTTTGGTGGTGTTGGCACGCCTCCAATGTCGTCAATCTCGCCAGCGCAAAGACCTAGTGCTGGGTCCGATCGTGGACGATGGACCATCAGGGACGCGCGCGGCGACGGGAAAGTTGCAGTAGGCGGTTCGCTGTGTTCGGAGGGCACCACGGGAGCGTAAATAGACGGGTGCACAGCGGCTGGCCGGTCGAGAGCAGGGCGCGAGAGCACCATATCGTGACGGGGTGGTTCGGCGTACAGACCACGGCCATCGCGGCGGGACTGAGGTGCTGAAGGTGGGCGTATAGTGAAGACGTCAGAGAGAGCACGCAGGTTGTTTGCAGTCAGCGGCGGCTGGGAGGGCCGGCGGCTGCTCCCCGCTGCGTTCGAAACGCTGTCGTCACTGGTATGGCTGCGGTGAGGGCGGCGGCGGCGGCGACGGCTGTCCGATGTGGCCTGCGAGCGGCGATCGCCGTCGTCCAGCGACAAGCGGCGGGCATTGCCCCTGTTCTCGAGATAGAGTGGCACAGGCCCTGATCCTAGGGAGCGGTGATTGCGGCGGTAGCCGTCGTCCTGGCCATAGCGTCGTCCGTCGTCGCATTCCTCAACCTCAAAGTTTGGCCCGTGGTAGTAACCCCCGCGCGAAACGTCGAACGTGCGAGCGCGGTGGATGCCCGAAAGGCGTTCTTGTCGAAGGGCATCTTTCTTTTCCTTGTAGGCCGAGCGCGCCTCTTTGAAAATGCCGACAAGATGTTTGCCCTACGGTTGCATGTGTTGATTAAGCAAGCTGGCACCGGCGAAGGACGACCAGTGTAGAAAAGGCGGGAGAGAATGGGAGAAAGGAGGAGGAGGGAGGGGGGATGAAACTTACGGTGCTGATGATCTTGCCGGAGTTGTTGATAATTGTGATCGTTTGCTCAAATGGCATCGTGACAGCAGGCTGCAAGTTGCAACACTATGGGAACACTGCGAGCACCACTGTTCAGCGGGGAGGTGGTCAGGAGGACTTTTATTCGAGAGGGCGCGGATTCGGAGCTCATACACGTTGTACGGAGTACAGCCGGTCACGAGGTAGCCGTGAAGGGCGGTGCAATGGTGGACGGCATACGACGTGAATCGTGAATGGGCAGGAGATGCGATGCGAGATACTGAGAATGTGTACTTGCTTAGCATCCACCAGGGCAGCCCGATCATGTAATGTATATTTGATTCCCTTGGGATATGCGGTCAGGTAGTGCTGCGCACTCACTAGTCAAGAGACTTAGTATGGAGTAATAATACGTCGTACAGTGTCGCGGTCAAGCATAACTGATGAGCGGTGGAGGGTTGGTGGGGCTCCAAAACCCATCTGCCAGCTGGCTGAGGCCGCCCAGTCGTCCAATCGGCGAGAAGCCAGTACGTGAATGTTGGACGGGAGCGCCCCGTTTTACAAGCATTGATCCTCAGGCCCCATACCGCCTTCCATTGTGCACTGTGAGACTGTGTGTTCTCCTTTGTGTTTTTTACTGAGTATTTCTCTTCACTTTTGCTTTCGACCTCCTCAAATGTCCCTCCAGCCCCATTCAATTTGCTTGGGCACGAGCGCTGTGCAGATGGCAGATGCAGCGGTGCCCTACGGCCAATTGCTTCACGTTTTGCTGTCCTCTGCTGCAGACGAAAGCAAGGCATCGAGGGCAAATTGAAAATAGGGCTGCCTGGGCCTCGGACGAGGCCTCGGACGAGGCGACTGGGGCGCCGTGGATGGGCGTGGATGAAGCGGCGTGGATGAAGCGGCGTGGATGAAGCGCACTTCTGAGTGGATAAGGTGAGGGAAGGCGAGGGCAGGCGAGGTAATTTATTTGTAAGATGCAAAGGAGGGCGGGAGGATACTGTTGATACACAGTAGGTAAGCTGCGGACAGTCCACAACATGCTAGCCAAGCCAGGCTCCACCATGCTGCAGGTCTACGATGTGGCTAGGCGAAGAGAAAGAGAGGTGAGGCCCAAGCGCCGCGTTGGCGATAGTGTATTGAGAGCGAAGTACGACGAAAGAATTCGTCGTCTGGAGAGACTAGGTCCAATAGTCCCAACTATCCAGTCTGTGCCGAAAGTCACAGCCAGTATGTGGTGGAGAAGTGTGTGTTGAGTATATCTCTTCTCCATCTGCTCCTTGCCTTTTTTTTTTGTTTGGGGAACTTCACACCAGAACGCCGCCATGAGTATGCCGAAGGATCATGTGCCAATTGTATGCTTGGGATTTCATTCGTAACTACAGAGCATGAGTATATGCCACGCCCATATGTCCGGTATGTGCACGCAGCCAGTCCTCACCAGATATACACCGGGAGGCGGTTGCCCAGAAGTTCGCTTTTGGAGATCTGCACGTCCATCTTACTAAAGTCATGCAGCAGGAGCCAGCATAGCATCCGAAACACCAGCGTGCACCATACGCTTGCTGCCTCTAGCCTACCGGGCCTGTTGCCGCCACCGTGTCCACCATCGTCGTTATCCCCGTTGTCCCCGCTGTCCTCATTGTTACCATTGCCGACTTCCACATCGGCATCTTCGTCATCACTGTTGCCGTCATCTTGCTGTCGTAGCCATGCTTCCTCGGCTAACTTCACCACACGCGGCTGTAGACGTGAGAAATAGATCCTCATCAACGTCCTTTGGCGGACTTCCGGGGAGGCCGTCATCACATCGTCAAAGCGCAGGGGAACCCCAAACTTGGATTCATCTTTGCTTGTCGCACCCAGTGGACTGGACTCCCCGTTTCGGCCGGCCCCAGAGCCGCTGGGCTCCGCTGCTGCTCCTGCTCCTGCTCCTGCTCCAGCTGTGCCGCCCGCCACGTTGGTTGTCGAGCCATACTCGCCCTCGTTGTTAACCATGCGCAAAAGCTCCTGGACGTGCTCGCGAAGGACAAGCTCAACCGCTTTCCGTCCTTTCTTCTTCAAGAACAGGTCACATCTGTCGAGGTTTTCGTGTAATATGTTCATCAGCGGGCGGTCAATGGCGTCCTCTGGTGGCCTCTTGGCCCGGCTAGCCCCGTTCCGCTCGGGTTTGCGCAGAAGTAGGTCGGCAATCGTGCTTGCCAGTGTCTGCAGTTCCTTGATTTGCGGTTCGTCCGTTACTAAGCAACTAATCTCGGTCCGGTATTCCTGTAAAAGCTTCCGCATGCTAAAGTACTTCCTGTCCCAATGGTAGAATGTCGGGTTTGGCAAAAAGCGAAAGAGGCTCTTTTTTATATGCAGCGTCCGCCCTAGCATACCCGTAATCTCAAAGGCGACTGAAAGGGATCCTGTTAGTAGGCAGAACTCCAAAGCCAATACACAGTAAGGTAAGGGAGGGGGCGCGGCGACGGGGAGCGGCGACTTACGGGGAAACAGGTGACCATGTTTTTTGTTCTCATCACGAAGACTGTTGGATGTGTTCGTGTTGCAACCAATAGATGCCAGCGTCTCAGCAAGCTCATTGCGATTGCCAAGCAATAGAGTCTCCAAAGTGCGCGTGTCGTCGGTTGTGAACGCAAGGCGGCGAAGATCCTCTTTTCTGCGGAAGATGGTCGGCACAAGGCCAAAGGCAAGTTCCTTGGCCTCGTCCGCGGGAATGATGCGATTCTCCTTGAAGCGGCTCTTGCCGCAGATCTGGAAGGTAAATACAATGCCCAGGTCCGCCATATGGCTTCCCGTCAGGACATAGCCGTTACCTTCTGCCCGGTAGCGGCCGGTCGACCGGTCAAACTCCTTCCAGTATATACCCAGCATGGCGGCCATCTCAACTAGATGGCAGATTGTCGAGGCAGCATATGGCCTGCTAATGCTAGACGGCATGGTATCCCAAGACCGCTTCTTGGCCTGGAGGGCCACACAGAGTTTGTGTTCTTCAAAAGTGCACGCGCTGTGTGGCGGGTTGAGCTCCACTTGTGTCTTCTGCCAGTGCTGCGAGTCGCGTTCCATGCGCTGGAGCTCCTGCAGGAGGCGCACCCAAGTCGACATCTCATTGTCGGCCGTGTGAACCCCGCGCTTGTCTTGCGGCTTCGATGCTGTTAGCGCAGCATGGGCAGCATGAGCAGCGTGGGATGCATGGGACGTATGGGCAGCCGCATCATTTTGCGCCCCGTCTGGTCGCTGGGACGGCTTTCCCGCACTGCTGTTTGGATCCGGGCCGTCCAGAGGAAGAGAACGTGTGATGGCGATGCTTTCGGGATTACCCTTCACAAACCAGACGGGTGCATCTTTGATGGGCCCTCTCGTGTTGTCGGCCGGGCAGACGAAGAACACGGGGGTCTCAAACAAGACCTGGAAGCGCATTTCGCTGAGGCGAAACCGGCGTTTTTTGGTAGTGTGCCAGGGACCGATCACGGCGGCATCGCAGTTAGAGTAGCCGGCCGCCGAGGCCAAGTACTGTTGCACGACCTGCAAGCCTGTTCCGACGAGGGCAATCACCGACACTACCAAGGCCACAATGGCAATGATGGTGTCCGAGCTATCGTTGCCATTTCCATTGCTGCTGTTGTTATTACTGGTGCTGTTGCCACCAGTCTGATTGCTAGACATGGCGCGCCTTATTTCTTGATAGTCCAATCGAACGGTCGACAGGCAGGTGTGCTTGTTGATTGTCGCAAGCGTAGGAGCACGGGCAGGAAAGGCGAACCCGGGTGTATGTCGTAGCGGCCAAGGGTGCGGCAAGGCTAGGACGGATATCTAGACGATGAGAAGCGCAGGAGACGGGCCAGTGAACGGAGGGAAGGCTGGGGCAAGAGGATAGCAAAGGTCAAAGGCGAAACGCGAAATGAGAAACGAGAAGAGAGGAGAGAAGAAAAGTAGAACCAGATACGAGAAAAGAGAGAGAGAGAGAGAAAGAGAAAAGAAAAGAAGAACCAAGAGAAATGAGCAGGGCAAGGACGCGCAAAACTCTGGACGGCGAACGAGACGAAGGATGCGATCGGCGACAAGGCTTCGTCGAAACCCAAGCGTGGGCAGATCCCCTGTCTGTCTGTCTGTCTAAGTGTGCACTCCGACTCCGTAGCCACCCGGGGTTGACTGTTGTTTGTGGACGTGGAGGCTGTGTATTTACAGCTGGGGGGGAATAAGAGGCTCTGCTCGCTGGTCAGGCTGTCCAGAACCAGCCTGCCTAGAACATGCTACTGTTGTGTGACATGCAATGTGGGATTCCTCAGGGGTGTGGCATAATTAGCAGACGGGGGCTAGGTATCGTGATGGTTGACAGTAAGATACATGTGGTTGTTGTGATCTTGCTGAATTGGCTGCTGTCAACTATGTTCTGGACTCAAAAGCAGGTATGAACCCCTTATTGCGGCGCATTAATACAGAGTATTACGACGTAGTGTTGCTTCTTCCTGGGAAATAGGGGTAGAATGGCCCTGTCACGCTCCTGTATACACATGAATACTTCGTCTGAACTACTGAGTAGTGTGGGGCTCCATCTCAAAATTAGACCAGGCACAGATTAGTCATGCAGCGGCTCTTGCGGCAACAGCCGGCCAGTCTTTGAAGCCGACGAATGATAGCAGTGCTTGATTGTCAACTCGCCAATTTTACGACACACCGAGACTCGTAGTCTCTTTCGTTACAGAGTCGACGATTGCCCCAATGAACACGACAACAAAAGAGCCCCAACAAGGCACGCGCCCACACCGGCCCCTACCGAGCCTACTCAGTACTGTATACAAGTATCCTTCAAATATCTTGGTACACATGCTCAGCATAAGCATGCGACATCTACATACGTCGTACCACGCGGAGTATATTATCTTAACGAGGTAAGGAGTACTCCGTACCTCGTACATCATACTCACAGGGCACACTCCTGTTCGATCCACGTGGCGGGTGCAGTGAACAAGGATCAGGGAATCTTCTTTGCCGCCCAGACGCTCTGCCACGAGAAAATACGGAGCATTAATAGAGCTCTGACGGGACCCCGATTTGGACGGTGCCCCCGGTGATCGTCAACTCTGCAGAATCGACTCCGTGCAATCCCTGCGGGTCGCCTGGCCGCCCTGTCGTCAAGACAGCCGCTTCTTCCGATGCCATGCAATGAGTCTGGCGCATGCATGGCCCATATTAGCTCTGGAGATGTGTGATCCTTCCCGAGCACGCCAAGATACGGCGTTGGCCACATCCCTGGCCGCCATTTAGTCACTCGTGGGATGGCTGCGGATAGCCATGTGATTCTGGATAGGTGAGTTGCTGGTTCTAAGAGCGGCGTGCCTGTCCTCTATGGTCCAGCTGTACAGATACGACTTGGGTACATCCAATTTATGGGAACTCTACGAGATCAGATGCTAAGTGCGGTGCTGCCCTTGATGCACCAGTAGCCTTCTCTTCCATTTTCCACGTCGCCTCCTTGCTATTCCCTATCTGTCTTCGCCCAGCACCCAAGATCATCCCCGCCGGCGTTGTTACCCGAATCCTTCCCGCACCTGTCATCTTTATGATCCCTCTCGATACAGATGTCATACAGACGACATGCTATTACATGCAGAGTACAATAACATCTACCCCGTAACGTGTTTGCGAGTGCTAACACACCGACGCTTCCCATCTTTTCTCCATTTGGGTTTAGTATTGTCCCCCATTCACATATCACATGTATCGTTTGCCATTTTTGCGATTTTTCTCTCCTCATTTATCTTTACTCCTCCCTTTTCTCTCTTCTCTTCCCAACCCCCCATTGTACTAGACAGCCTTGTCTGCTCTCTCGCTCTTCTACCTATGACCATCGTTCTCTCTACAGGCAAGCAGGCCTCCTCAAAATGCCTGTGAGACTTGACGTCGGAAGTCGACAGGTCGAAACTTGGATAAAAATCCCTCAATTGTGCATGTCAATAGTCCGGACTCTCTTCCCTCTAGCTAGCCTCGATGGAGACGAAGAGACGCCCATCAATTTTTGGGATGTCGAAAGGTCATAAATGTCCAGTCGAAAAGTATTGTATCCGCCCCATATACCAGTATCGTCCTGGCCATCTTAACTTGTGGTCTCGGCCATGCAGCTACCCAGAACTAGACTAAAACTATTGGGACTAGATGGGGTCATGTCCTTTTCGAGACTCGCTCATTCATGTCGATTTTTGTTCTTCTTTTGCTTCTTCCTCAGGTTCGGCATTTTTTATTTACTTTCCATCTCTCACCCTCCGGACCTATTGCTATCCACTTTTCACTTTTCATTCACTTTTTTCCCTTCTTTTTTCCCCCTCTTCTTTCTTCATTTCTTCTTCTTCTTCTTCGTCCTTTCCGTCTCCTCCTTCCCCTCTCCTCCTTCCCCTCTCCTCCGTATATTTCCTCCTTCCCCACCTGTCTCTTATTTTGGGCGTCTTACTTCTTGTGCAAGTATGTGTACTTGTGCACATATTCCTTTTTCATATTCTTTCTTCTTTCTTCTTGTTCTTATTTTTTTCGTCTTGCCCACAGTGGCCCACTCGCCTATCCCATGGAACGAGCCCGATCCAGTTCAAGTGTGCGTCGGCAAGTTTAGGTCGAACCTGCAGACGACGGGAGAAAGACGAAGTACTTCTACTTGTACCTATTGCATACAGGTACAGCAAGTATTTCTATGCTTGTCGGACAAGTTGATGACACAAGACTCTTGAAGTGGTGCGCCAGGTGGAAAACGATGAAATGTTTTGCAAGCACGCCGTGGTTCCACACTCACAGGCAGTGCATGCAGAACATGCTCGAATAAGTACAGAAATAAAAAGATACTTGTACTTTTACGGAGAGCTTGCTGTAAGATACTATACGTCTTGGAATGCTCCATACTGATAGTCGTCCCGTCACGAACCACTACCGATAGACTGCATCTGGAAGCCATGCCCAGCTGCGGCTCGTGCTACTACCCCAGTGGCGGGCTGCACACCGCTGCTACGCCATGCTGCTTCTCGATGCGCCATGTCACCCTCAATCGGACGTCTGACGTCTGACGTCTATGGTCTGTGGTATGTGGTCTGTGGTCTGTGGTCTGTGGTCTGTGGTCTGTGGTCTGTGGTCTGTGGTCTGTGGTCTGTGGTCTGTGGTCTGTGGTCTGTGGTCTGTGGTCTGTCGCATGTGTTCTGCAACAAGTGTCGGGAGCCGCATGTCTCACGCTGGCGCCGCACTTCACGGTTGCGCCCTCTTATGAGTCTATGCCGTGGAAAGTAACCATCGACCACCACACGGCGTGGAACGTGTGTCCTACCGTGCATCTCGGCGGTCTTCCAGGCGATTCCCCAGGCCAATTTGTTTTGGCCGATTGCCAGTGAACAATGTTCCACTCCATTTCCCATATTTTCTCTCCATCTCCCCTCTCCTCTCCCGATCGGCTTGGCCTGTGTCTCATGGTCTCATTCACAAGCCGCCTTATTATCACATCGTGTGAACACGCCCACTCCAGCCGTTCTGATGCCAGACCACAAAACCACAATACCGAAAATGCAGACGGTATTACGTACTGTGCGCGCGCCATGCTCCGTTCACGGTGGTTCATAAGGCCATCGGCGCCCCTCGTGGAGGTCTCCAGCCTAGGCTGTGACAGGAAAGTCTTGCTGGACCTTTCCTGACTGGCGAAAGTGAGACAACATCGGCCATGACGCTACGACATCTCGGCTCTGTTTTGTTTTGGACTCTTTTCTCTCAAGTGGCCAGTAGTTGGCGCGGACTACAGCATACGCGTTCATATTGATTACAATTTCTTCTTCATCTCCTCTTTCCCACTGGATTCCGTATTACCACGGCTGCTTGCCTACTGCTATCTAACTTCTTGCCGCTATGCCGTTTAATGGTCCAGCGGCCACGACTTCCTATCTGGGAGACTACGAACCATTTCCCTTTTCCTACCCCGTATCCATACCACAGGCATAGAAAGGAGCTATTTTTTTTCTTCGTTTTCAATATCACTTGATCCAGCCTCACACAAATCCTCACAGGGTGTTCAGAGGCTTTGCCCATCGTCACCAGCGGCCTGTTCCCCATCGTGCCTGCTCCAGTTTCCTTACTCATAGCACGTCTAGCCTCATCGCCATTTAGTATTCGGTACAAAGGGGGGAATCTGTTCATGTTGAGTTATTTCCCCGGGTCCTCTTGGCCACTCTGAACATCACGCTTGATATATCACATTTTCCCACTGGTAAACATGATTCCATTTGCTGGCACCATCTACAAGCTACATCTACAAGTACCAATTCCCACCGGATTTTCGGGAGCTAATGGGCCACCAAAGCCGAGATCCTCACACCCCATCTGTGAGCATCTACACAAAATAACAATTTTGCCTCATCAACGAAGGAAGATTACAGGCTTTCCAACCTAGCACAAGCAAGTGAGCCTGCTTCAAATAGATGATAGCATTCTTCTGGAACACTTACTCACATGCCTTCTTCTTGCCATTGAACGAGTTGGATTTCAAATGACTTCTTGTCTTCTTCTAATGGCCCTCTGGAGCATACAGGCCACACAGGCTCACACTATTACCCTTCGACAAAGTGCTCGCTCCTGCCACTGTCCACACTGCCCACCTATATACGAAGGCCAGCCATACAACTTGGCGCCAGATACTTACTGCGGGCTGCGATCGAGACTATTGAGGTGGGAAAGCTCACCTGAGTCAATGTCCACACACCCTCCATCCTGTCAGGCTTGGTGTTGCAATGGTAACGTCTCTTGCTGCCTTATTATGCGGCCTACTATCGTGGCATTCTATATTCCGTTGTTCTGTTCTTTGTTGTAGAGAGAGTCGATCTCATGCATCTCAGCATGGCCACGAAAAGGACCGGACCGACCGGCTTCATGTTTACAAGGAGGCAGTACCAAAACCGAAGATACGTCGTACGCAGCGCCTGGTACTTCCCTTCGTATCTTGACTCGGCCACAGTCACCCAGTGTCAGGACGTAGCAGGCTCTTCATGGCCCTGTCATGGGGCATAATCCTCAAAGGACACGGCGAGCGAGCTAGGGAAAGGGGGGGGGATGTATGGGTAACAGTATGAGAGACATGCACTGAAGTGTATGATCTATGCCCCATCGCAGCGTCGATGCCGCGCCGTACCATGTACCGCACAGCAGACAGTCTGTCGGAGTAGCCGTGTGGAGACGAAGGTACAAGGCCCATCGATCGCCTCTTGGATCTGCTCACCACATACCCCTTCCTTTTATCTCGATACACTTTTGTTCTCCCCTCTCGCCCTTCATTCTTTTCTCGTGTAGCCCTCGGGCCACCCCATTCTCGCTCGCCCTGGTCACACCCACTAACCTTGTTTGTACTTTGTTATATCTCTGGCAAGGCAATTGGCACGGACGGCTGATGCTGGCTGAGAACCTCCGCCCGCAGCTATCGTGTATGTGTATTTTGTTGGATGAACGGATGGATGGGATGGAAAAAGGCCACCCTTGGCAGTCCGCATAAAAACCCCGATAGGCCCGGCTCGTCCATCCCTTTCGGCGTTCTTCTTCTTCTTGTTTCCCTCCTTTGTTTCGATATAGCCGAGTCTTTCTCTTATTTTCATACATATTACAATAAGTGTCAAACTACCCTACCTTAAAATTTCTGACCCTTTATATTCTTCCCCCCCCCCGTCTTTTTTCTTCTCCTTGCTAAGACAACAACAACACACGTATACAGCCTTACTAGACACGTGCGACATCACACACGGGTAGGGACACGGACAAGCTCACAGAACGGAGCCTACCACGGCAGCCCCGACAGACATAGCTGCAGTGCGGAATACTCCGCTCGCGGTTTACAACGAGCCCTGGTGCCGAAAAATCTGCTTGGAGTACCCGCGAGTCAAAACTACCACCATGACACCTGATCGATACATTCCAGAGGCTGAAGGCGGGTGTGGGATGGAGAGGCAGGATGGGCAGCAGGTCCATATGCATGCACAACAACAGCTTCGACATCATCTGCCAGAGAAAATAGCGCAAGGGGCGGCGATGGAGCCGGTATATATCCAAGGAGCCGGCTCTCATTTTGGATATCCCAAGTACCAGCCTGCCGAACCGTCATATGGCCACGAAATGCCGGCTACCACCGGCTTCTCACCCCAACACCAACACCAGGCCGTGGCATCCGATGAACCAAGGGCTATTGTTGCAAAGGTTGCATCTGGGCTTGTCAACGGTGTTCTGCTCCCGGGCGTCATCTACCATCGGCGGCCCGATCATCCATTTCCTCAGCGAAGGTACGCTGCTCTTCTGAACCAGCCGACCTCAGAGGCAGACTGCGGCAGGGACATCGTCGAGCCCAACACTGGCCGTGTTTACGGCCATATTGTCCAAATGGCCCGCTACTCTGATGTTCAAGTCGTCTATGTCATCTCGGTGGCCGATGCACTCTGGGACGTAAACCGACGATTTGACGAAGAGGCCCGCTTAGCCACAACTTGGAACAACAAACAGAGGCAAGGTCCCTCGGGCTGTTCTCGACAGGACACGGAAGACGATGTCGTCAAGAGATGTTCCGACACTTTGGAGATGGTTTCTCCATCAAGACCCATGGGTGAGCCCGTCTCCTGAGCCTCCCCTCCCCTGCAGCAGACACAAACAGATCACTCTACTTTTTCTGTGCCTCAATTCTTTTCTCATGCTAAGCCATCATAGAACCGGGAGTGTTGCCTCTCCAACCCAGACATGTGTATTTCGAAGATAAGGAGTGGCATCAGTATATACCGCCAGCATCATCTGCGTCCGATGCAAACTCAGGCCGCCTCTCTACTCGTTCGGAATCGTCAATGTCGCCGTCCACCGAGAGTCTCACGTCACGAAGCCCGTTCACCCACCAACGGCCGCTTCAGGTCCAGTTTGTTTACTATAAGGCCTCGGGCGTACCTGGTGATGACCAGTGCGACAGCCCGGGCGCTCTAGGGGCGGCTGGCAGCAATAACGCTCAGTTTGACTCACAGAGAGCCGATGGAGATGACTTTGCAAACAGCGAGATTCCCATCAGTGCCCTGCTGCCGGACAGAAAGTGTCCATTTCGGACATGCGAGTACCATACCAAGGGTTTTGTGCGAAAGCACGACTTGGTCCGCCATATCATCACGCACTATGACGGTCGATTGTACTGCGGCTTCTGTCCCAATGGGCTTGCGAAATCCTTCGGGCGGCCCTTTCTTCGGGTAGAGCCGCTCAAACGACATCTTGCAGCCGTGCATGGTGCTGCCAAGTTCCGTAAGACACAGAATACGACAGAGGCATACCTGAGAGACCGCATCCGGGAACATGGCTCGGTTGGAGCAGGCCACTGCAGCGTATGTGTACGGTCCTTCGCCTCTGCTGCCGAGCTTTATGGTCACATCGAAGGCTGTGTGGTTCAGCTATTGCTGCTGCGTGCTAGAGAAGATAACGGTAACGCAGCGCCGCTAGATAGAGCCGCCATATTTCAGCCCGCCATTCTCATGGAGGAGGCCGGATGGAACGCTGGCTCGTACATTCTCGCTACGGAAAATGCAGGAGCGCTGTCACAAGGCGGGCATTGAGTACACGGGACATTTCCAGAAGGTTACGGGCAGTAGGTGGTCGAGGCAGCGCAAGCCGCCTTCTCTGTGCCGGGCATGTATTTGTATAGTGTAGACGAGTGTATGTACGGAGCATAACAGGACCTGATTTGGCCCGTGGGACATTTTTATGATTTACAAACTTCAATAGTATGGGGCCATTTTGGTCTGAATTTAGACACTTTTTTATACCGTGTGACTGTGGGAGAATGCATGGGAGCAACAAGCATGACCATTGGCTGTGCCGTACTCTGACAGGACTCGGGACGTTTCGGCCGGATTGTTTCTCATTAAATACCGTGCTGATGTATCTAAACAACCACACCGCAATACGTATGGGCGCGGGCAGGATGCAACAAAAAAAGGCAAGAAAGAAAACAAAAAACTACACAGCGTACAAAACTTTCTGAAGAATGGACACCGCGTCGACGTTCATGGCGCCGTATACCGAGCCTTGGACGTAGGGGATAAAAGCCAACTTTGGTTTTGAGGCCGAAGGTTACCGAGAAAATAAACATGGATTGACCGAGATGACCTGAGGCAGAAACAGCCCTTGTAAGTGTAAGACGTAGGCTGGGGAGTAAATATGCTTTGTTGACTAGCCCGATGGTGAGCACGTCTGAATATAACAGAGGGGGAAAAACACAGTAGCACGAGACAGTAGAAACAGTTGAAGAGCAAAGGTAACAATGACATGTGCAACAAGAAAGAAAAAATAACCTAAAGAGAAGCAAACCAGTACATAAAAAGGGCAAAGAGGTACCATCGCTAGGGGCCAGATGCTTCATCAGTCCCCACGCAAAATACAACAAACGAAAACATTGTTTCCAACCGAGGCTGGGTCTAGCATGGGCAGGAGTCCCGGTCGTTCTCAATGTGAATGTTGATCGGGTCCTGATACTCGCCGGGGAACTCCTCGGACTCCTGCTGCAATGCGTTCTTGGCAATCACTGCGAGATATAATGTCAGTCCTATGCGCTTTCGTGGTTGGGGGTTAGTTCTACTTACCCTCAAATGCTTGCTCGACATTGATGGCCTCCTTTGCGCTTGTCTCAAAGTACGGAATATCATGTGCCTGACAGAATGTCATTGCACGCTTGGTGGAAATCTGGTGATACACGGCAATTAGTCCAGTCCTTTCACGGGGACCTTGGTCATTGTAAAACAGGGTTGTGCGTACCACTCGCTTGCTCTCCTCAACATCGATCTTGTTTCCGAGCACAACCTGGAAGAAACTCGTTAGCAGCATTCGACACGCATAGAAGGGCCGTAGCCAAGGCGTCCAAATCGGGTGACGCACAAATGGGAAGTTGTCAGGGTCACGAGGTGATGCCTGCACCAAAAACTCGTCCCGCCAACCCTCGATGGCTTCAAAGCTCTTGGCATTGTTCACATCGAAAACAAGGACGCAGCAGTCGGCGCCGCGGTAGAAAGCAACACCTAGCGACTGGAAACGTTCCTGTCCGGCAGTATCCCAGAGCTGGCATCATGGAGAGAAAAGATTGTCAGCATTCTCGCTCAAGGCTTGCATGATTCATTTGCCAGCGGGTTTGGGTAGCTTCCATTCAGCGGAGAGGCTTACCTGCATTGTTACCTGCTGGTCGTTGACAGGGACTTCGCGTGTAAGAAAGTCGGCGCCAATTGTCGCCTTGTAGCTTGCGCTGAACTTTTTATTGACCTGGAGAATGGTCAAACTGTCAGCCTCATGCTTCCGCTCGCTCGTCTTCAACATATTTTCAACATTGAGATAACTGCAGCTGGTCCGAGCAAGGCAGTCAGACTTGCAGTCGTAACCCTACAGCCAGATTCTCACAGCTATAGATACTGTGCCTCTTTCTCGTTCTCATGAAAAAAGGTGGCAATCGCTGCTCACATATTGGTTCATCAAGCTGGTCTTGCCGACGCCGCTGTCGCCAAGAATAATAATCTATAAAAAGGAAAGCAAGGGAAAGCCCGTCCCAGATAAAATTAGCAAAACTGAACAAACAAGACAAACCAGCATCAGGAGAGATGGCCAAAAAGTAAACGGGGGAAAGTATGAGAGGTTTTGTCGGGGCGCACCTTGAGAAGAACCTTCTTTCTCGACGCCATGGTTCGTTGCGCGTGCGTAGACAAGACGGATGGGTATCTAGAGAGTTGGGCGCAGGTATGGAAAGGAGTCGAGATTGTCTTCGAGAGAACTGTCTTTGAGAGATAACGACTGTGTGGCTGACAGGATAACAAAGGGGCGCTGTTCGTTCGTTACGGGCAAGCTCAAACCGTCGAATCGTCGAGTTTATTTGCCTATCGTCGATACGGCTAAGGTGGGCGAACAGTCGGGGCTTTCTTTTTTGGATGGTGGTGGTTGATGGGAGCTGGCTGCCTAGAAGAGACGGAGAGACAATGTGAGGCTTTGTGGCGGCAGGTGGCCACCAAATGTTGTTTGGATGACGGCGGTCACAGCCATGGGCAGGTGACAATCGGCATCCCTAGTTGATCAGTTCCAGCCGTTTGAGGGAAGCTTCCTGGCCAATCAGAGATGCATTTCCCCACCTAATTGTTATAGGCCCACTCTAATTTCATTTTGTCTATCATACGTTAATCTGATAAGTGCATAACTCTAAGTCAGTCAGCATATACATATATCCCATCTGAAGTTGATCGATCATCTCAGAAGAATTCGGCTCATAGTAATAGAGGGCAATTGCCTGCCTCTCCATACTTGTCCATACTTGTATACCCTTTCCTGAGTTGCGCGCCTCGTTCATGCAATGCTGAGTTCTTCGCCACGGCAAACCCACGATTAAGACAACGTGCACTCCGTGCGAATAGTCTGACACGTCGCCATGCCTGCCGAAAAGCAGGCTCAGCTCCCAGTCCAGGCTTAGTTAAATCGATCGACTACGGCCTGAAAATGGAGGACGACCTCGACCTCGTGGACCGTGTGCACGGATTAGGCGACTTGGAGCTTGCTATACTGCTGTCACTTGTCAGCCGCGAGCATTGTGTGATTGGTACACCAGAGAGCGCGGTGGATAACCTCGTGGATGAAATCGACTTGGTAAGTGAGACGAAATCACCTCAATCGGCAGCAGCGCATCCAGCTAACACATGGCACGTTCAGATATCCCAGGGTATCTTTGGGCTTCGCTGTGCTGTGGTGGACTGTCATGCCAGCACGACGCTTGAAGACTTCGCTACGTCCCTGCTATTGCCTACTGTAACATCTATGGCGACCAAAGGCGGCGACGCCGGAGGGCTCGGCCGCAACAGTTACAGTTACAGCAATGGCACATCGAGACACCGTCTCAACGGGAGCAGTACGGCCAACTACTTCCAATTATCTTCAACAGCACCGCAGCCTTCTGGCTTATCCGGTGCGCGGACAGCGCGGCAAATGACTGGAGGAGGCCTGACGGCATCGGCCACGAGCCCGTCCACAGTTACACCAACTGCAATACCCCCCGCTGGCCCTTCACTTGTGGCCAACGTTGTGGTTGCAAAGAATTTGAACATGGCACCCGAAGCCGTCCAGATACAGACATTGGAGCTATTACGCACTCGGCGCATTTTTACGGCCACTGCTATGCAAGCGGCGCCCCGACCATTTCTACTTGTTGCTGTGGTTGCCGCTGAACGCGGGTTTCGATGGGATGGAGCGGATGACTTTACCCGAGAACCCACGGACCCAAAAATTGGCCAAAAGACTGCGCAAAAAGGCGCGAGGCCCAAAAGTGCACCGCACATGACGGCCTATTTGAATGATTTCTTTTCGATGGGTCATTGGCATGACCCGGAAGACGGATATCCCAATATCGAAGACCGAGGGCCATACGCGGAGGAAGAATGGCGAGGTGAGGGGACTACGGACAGCGAAAGCGTTGTTAGGTGGCAGGGCGGGTCGACACGGACATGGCGCAGACGCAGCACAGCTGCGAGTGCTTCCAGCCTTGGCACGGTCACTGGTCGTTCCGACGGGCCAGACACCCCGCCCACCTTTTCCGAAGCTGATATCGACCACATCGCAACCTTGAGCAGGGCCGTTCGTGTTGACATGGAAGTGCTGCGCTACCAGTTGAACGTCGTGGCCTTCCTGCGCATGCATCGCGCGGTGGCTGTCATGGGTCCGGCAATGGGCGGTGCCAGCTGTGTTTCGCCTCGTGCCACGAAACACCTCGAAAAGCTGGCGCAGTGTCTTGCGCCACTACATCGGCTCGACTATATATCCCCGTCTCTTGTTGCGTTGGCAGCCCGGAAGACATATCTCCACCGGATACGGACGGTGCCAGTCGGCCACAGCGGCTCGTGCCAGTCCACGGTACATGAACGGAGCATGCAGTGGGGTAGTGAAAAGGTGGCAGTCGAGGCCATATTGGAAGGAATGAGCCCCGAAGAGGTGATTGACGACGTTCTTGGGACAGTTGTTCCGCCGGTATGACGCATAATACATACCACGCATAGCGAGTTTTTAGCATCCATGGTAAGTTTTTACAATAAATTCAACACAAGAAACGCCTTGGCAGAACTTGTTTTCGTAGACATAGGCCGTAGGCCGTTGGAGGGGATTGTTCCCATGGCCCGACAAACCAAATAAACAGGGCGTCTTAAAAGATTAGGAAAAAAAGGAGAAGAGAAAAGGAGAACAATAAAACAGTCGAAATGCAAACCCAGACCCAACGCCAAGTGTGTTACGTATCGTATCCGAGGGCAGAAGAACCAGAAGGCATCGACACTGCGTATTGCAGCGTTCTTCCCCCTTTTCTCCCCCAGCTTGTTTTATAAAAACCGCAAAATTTGTGTCTAAATATGAGTCGTTTTCCCGACGAGGTTTGTCGTCATTAGCTTAGCTCCGGCAAAATTACGGGATATGTCTGGCTTAACGATGGACTTCAGTGACCTTGCACGACCAGCCGGAGCCCTTCGACAGCAGTGGGAGACTAATTGAAAAAAAGAAAAAGGTTAGCATCGAGATCCACTACAGGAAGCAAAGTAGAATACCCAATGGCTCAGGGTATGGGGTACACAAGAGATATATGGGCTCGGCGACTCACCTGGCTCCCAGGCACCAACCAAGCTCGTTGTCCTTGATCTTCTTGGCGATACGAACTTCGCGGTCAATGGGCATTTCGTAGCCGGTGTGCACCAGGGCAAGCATGAAGTTGAGGTCCATGCAGTGCTCAGGACGGTCACGGAGTTCATCCAGGGCGCCCGGGATCGACGAAAACACATCCCAGGCAGCACTGCCCGAGCACACGGTGCCTGCCAGGTCGTGCATTTCGCGAATGGTAAACGACTCGGGCATGCCCAGGGGCTGCGTGCGGTCGAAGAAATATGACAAAAAGTACACAGCCTCCTTTGCAAAAGTCTTGCCAATGGGAGGTTGGTGGACACCGTTAAAGGAGCAGGGAGCAAGGCCGCATTCGGCGTCCTTGCGCAGGATGCGCTCCGCCAGGCTGCGACATTGCGCGGGTGCGGCCTTTGTGGGACCGGTCATGTTGAACTCGGCCATCTCGCCGAGAGGATGTCCTTCATCCAGCTTGATCTTGACGGTCTTCTCCATACCCACAGAGAAGCAGGGGTTGACGACAGTCGCCTTCGCCCAGGCGGCGGCAGAAGCGCCCTTGTTTGCCTCCTGGAGGTCGTCGACAAGCGCCTTATAAATAGCGTCACGGGCACTCATCAAGCCGTAGCCCAGGTGCGAATGCTGATACAGGGTGAAATGGCGGCCGCCAAAGTCGAGATCATACTTGTGGTCACCCTCGGCCATCTTCGAAGGGATGCCACCTTGTGAAAGGCCGTTATAGTTGGGCTCAAAGACAATCTGGGTGGAACCACCGCCAAGGTCAAAGACGGCTGCCGTCTCCTCATGCTCCGGCATGCCGATATTGCCGAGAAGATAGTTTGTGGTGATCCAGGCATAGACACCCTCGTCGGAGCCGTCCATGATGGCAACACCGCCCTCCTCGGCGGACTGAACGGGGAACGGGTAGTTCTGCTCCAGATGGAGACGGACGGCGTCCAGGATACGCTGGCTCTTTTCCGGGCCCAGAAGACGCAGGCCAGCAGTGGCCTTGACAGCGATGGGAGTGCAGCCCTTGAGCTTGTCAGGCACCTCCCGCATGGCCTCCTCCAGGAGCGGGTCGAGACTGCGAGCTGCGCCCTCGGGGTCGTCGGGGTAGGCACTGAGCCCGCTGCTGCGGCCTTCGACCTTCTTGGTTTGCTTGAAGATTTCGCTCTCAAGCTCGGGCGTAGCGCCACAGTTGTTGAACTTGTAGACATGGATACGGGAACCGGTGCTGCCAGCGTCGATCATTAGAACGTATTGGACGATGGGTTTGTCGCGCGAGCTCGAACGTGTGCACCGGTCGGTGCCGTACGAGGCGTCGACGGGCGCCTGGCCATCACTAGGAGAGGAGGAAACTATTGTTGGTTAGCCAGAGATGACACACACACACACACACACGATGCACGCACGAAGGCGAGCAACCAAATGGGGGGAAGCCTCGGCGCGGCGGACAAGCGATAATTACCTCCGCGATAAAGATCGACGCCCTGCGGCGAGAAATAGTAGAATAGGAAGAACACGGCGGACAAGACCGCAACGGCCTTAATCCACCGTGTCTGCTTGGCTTGCGCCATCCAGGCGGTCGTGCGCTCCAGGATGGATAGTTGATGCGGGTGAACGCCGTAGCGGGCGGGCTTCTCGTGCGGATCGTGTGCTCGTTTGTTGGTCGGCAGCGAAACGGATGTTCGGCGCATGTCACGAAAGCGCGAAAATTGGTGACACGGAAAGGAGGGAAATAGGGGAGAGGGAGGAGGGAAACGGTGGAAGCAAAGGTGAGGAAACGAGTGACAAGAAGAGAAGAGGAGAAGAAAAGAAGGAAGGACCGAGGCGCGAGGACAAACGAATAAAGGAGACGACAAGAAAGCAGGAAAGTAGGCGAGATGCCAATAAAGGGAGCAAAAGGACAGTAGACAGAGGACAGCAACAAATTTACTACTGAGCGAAGAAAGGCAGGAAGGAGAGAGAACGAAGATCTTGTTGGGCTGTGGGGAAGAACACGACTCTAACGAACGGCACGCAAGGGAGAAGGGCGAAAACCAAGGACTCGAATAGGGGGATAGGGGGGCGATGCTGCAACGCTACTGTGGGCTGCCAATGGTGGTGCTGAAAAGTGGGAAACGCGACTTTTAGTTGCTGGATGTTTGCTTGCAATGGCAACGAGAGAGAGATTTGGCTCAGTTGTTGCAAAGATGCGTGGCGTCTTGGTAGTCAACCTGGCAGCCAATCAGAGTGCGCTGAAGGTGCTGGTCTGGCGCCTTTATGCATGTTGTATTACTTCGTACTCCGTCCCCTGTAAAGGGAAAGAGTGCTGGTGAGGGAAAGAGCCAGCCTGTCACAGGAACCGCGAGCCGCCACATTGGATCTGGCTTGGATCTGGTCAGTATGCCGTCCGTTGAACGTCGTTTTCTACGATGCGTACTCCGTGTCGCGTCTCCTATTTCGAAATGAAAATGCACCACTTGTGTCTGTCTGGGGAGGTATAAATAACCTACGGAGTAAAATAATGCATATACTATGATGTCCAAATAGATCGGTCAGTAACAAATGGATCGATGCTATAATACGCCGTATGCTGCAGGCCTTTTGCCCAACCAACTCCACGATATGCCGCGGCAAGGAGAGAGACTACTCGTAGCTGTCTGCAATGCGGCAGTCCATTGAGCGCCCTTTACGGACCGTGCAGCCTCGTCCGTTATCCTTATTACGAGTATGGACATCTCTACTTTGTAGATCGTCCTGTCTGTTGCGCTTATGCCCTCCGCAGCTTGGCACCCCAAAGCCCATCGTTGTTTCCTAGTTGGGCAACTTTCGTCGAAACACCCTTTGCAAAGCATAGAGGGCCCTTTCCCTATAAGCGGCCCCGGTTATCCAGGCGCACTGGTACCGCTTAGAAGGGCACAATGCTGTCCATCTTCGCCCATCGTTCTACACACCACCTAATGAGAAATCACATTTCTTTGTTCTTCTTCTCTTTCGTGCTCGTCAACCTTTCTCGTATAAAGAACACCATCGCCGCGCAACCCGGCGACAGGCCAGCATGATACCACCTGCACATACGGGCTGTCGTGCAGCAAGTTCTTTCATTTATTTTGTCTTCTGAGCCTTCCTCGGTACTGAAACCAAGCAGCTTATTTTATTCCTCTTCCTACTTCAGCAAAGTTCCTTTTTGGAACCCCCCCTTTGTATCCCGCACAACACGAAACACCATGGCAGCTATCCAAGAGCACTCCGTCCAGTGGCACGCCGGCGAGATTGCCATGCACCGGTTGCTCAACGGACCTCACTATGCCGAGCCGAACCCCACCTCCGCCGGACTCTCGCAGGCGCACGCAAGTCGCGTTGCCGCGTCTCCTCTCGTTGCTTTCGGTGCCCTTGACCGCAAAGGCCGCCCCTGGACGACCGTGCTCGGTGGCAGCCCACAGTTTGCACAAGCGGTTGCCCCCAGCGTATTGGGCGTGCGTAGTGTTGTGGACCTGGATTATGACCCTGTTGTCGATGCTCTGTTTGGCAGCGACACGAAAAGCTGCAGCACAAAGGGCGACGGGGAGCTCCTGCGGCCTGGACCAGAACACGGCCCTGTCATGGCTGGCCTCAGCATCAACCTCATGACTCGAGATCGGGTCAAGCTTGCCGGACGGATGCTTGCGGGTGCAGCGTCCACAAGGCCTGACGAGTCGGCGCAAGGAGACCAGGTGGCACGCGGCCGTACTGGCGAAGTCCAGCTAGCCTTGCTCGTTCAAGAAGCACTCGGCAACTGTCCAAAATACCTGAACAAGAAGAGAATCAAGGACCGCGTGCCGCATCCCCGGCTGATCCATGACTCTGACAGGTTCTCTTGGCCGCTTCCCCAGGCTGGCCTTGATCTCATTAGGGGTGCTGACTTGTTTTTCCTCTCGTCCACCAATGGGAAGACGATGGATACAAACCACCGAGGTGGGCCACCGGGGTTCATTCGAGTGGCTGATGAGGGTAGCCAGCCGCCATTGGCGACAGGGCAGCAATCTGCTCTGACCCTCATTTATCCCGAGTTTTCAGGCAACAGGCTTTACCAGACACTGGGAAACCTGCAGGTGAACCCACTTGTTGGTTTGGTTATTCCAGATTTTGAGACTGGCAATGTCGTCTATCTCACTGGCTACACAAAAACCCTTGTTGGCACAGAAGCGAGTTCGTACCTACCACATGCCAAACTGGCAGTCCGCATTGTGGTAGATCGGGTTATTTTAGTCGCCGACGGCCTCCCCTTCCGTGGTGAACCTATCGACTTCTCGCCTTACAACCCTCCTGTTCGGCTGCTCGTAAGCGAAATCCTCTCTTCTTGTGGACAGGACCAGGTGTCGACAGCCTCGAAAGTAAAAGGACCAATCGCCACTGCGACCTTCTCCGGCCGTCAGGAGCTTTCTCCTTCAGTGGCTCGGTTCTCTTTCACTTTTGAGTCAACTACTGGAGGTGAGGGTTCCCAATTACAGTGGGAGGCTGGCCAGTACGTCACGCTCGATTTCGGTGCTGAACTCGATATTGGCTGGTCACATATGCGTGACGACGACCCGCAGTCCCTCAACGATGATTTTGTACGGACGTTTACAATCTCGAGCCCGCCGCCGTCCGCACAACGTGCCGACTTGAAAGGACAAGAAACGCCGTCGTCTCTCAGCACAATTGAGCTTACCTTGCGCCGTCATGGGCCTGTCACCAGCTTTTTATGGCGTCATAACGTTCGCGTTCCCCTAGAGATCCCCGTGCTTGCTTTTGGTGGTGACAAGGACTTTCATATTTCCCAGCCACAGAATAAGCCAGGGAATACAGTCCCTCAAGAATCCACATTTATTGCTTCTGGTGTAGGCATCACGCCCATGCTGGCGCAGGCACCCGGGCTCTTGTCGGAACAGGGAAAGGGAGCAGGTGTGCGCCTGCGGGTTTTGTGGAGCTTGCGCTCCTGCGATATTCCAGTGGCCGTTGACAGTTTTGAGCGAATTCGCGGCTTGGCGAATTACACGACGATTTTCATAACGAACACTCTTGGGAACGGGGAGTCGAGTGAGGATTTGAAGATGCTGAAAGAGATGGGGGCTTTTATTGTTGAAGGGCGTAGGATGCAGAAATCCGACATCGTTGAAGCTGGTTCTGGGGACCAAACAACAGGGCGCAGGAAGATTTATGTTTGCACGGGGCCAAAGATGCTTGCAGAGATACAGGGCTGGCTGCCAGGTGAGAGCATAGCGTGGGAAAGTTTTGGGTTTTAGGGGTCGGGCAATTGTTGGCGATCTTGCAAGATCATTTATTTCACAAGCCTTATTTCAAATCAGAAAGATTTAGTACATCGTAGGTATTACGCGTGCTTTTAAATAAACGTCTGAGCCGAACGACTATCTTTAACAGTCAACTCACTGGTATCAAGTTTCTCGGATATCATATTGAGGAGTTGTTGCAATTGCTTCCGCCCAAATCAAATCGCGCCAGAAATCGACTCGCCTCTTCTAGAACACTGACAAGCTCGTTTCCCTCGGTTAGGCTGGATGAAGCTGCCCCGGAAGCATTGGTGACCTCACAAGAAGACATGTCTGCTCTTTGACAGTGCTTCTTGTATTGTACAACAGCCTCTCTCCACCTTTCCAGAAATGTTAGAAGTAGGACACGCTCCTCGACATGCAGACGTGTAGTCATGTCCTCAAGGTCACTTCTGAGCTGCACGACCTCTCCTGCAACAGCCTGGAGATGACGCAGCTCGGCATCTGTCCGAGACTGTTCGTGTCCCAGGAAATGTTTGGTATCTTGTGTACCTGATGGTCCTCCGACCATAACGGCGGACGCGATCTTGCTCATATAGAAATTGGTGCCCTCAACAGTGTCGCCGCTTGCGGTCAGCCCCTGCTGAAGTAATAAGTCTTTGGCGCAATTATCAACTCGTTCTTCAAGACGGCGAAGTGGAGTCTCTTTCTTTGCTCGATCATGACGAAGGGTAGCAATATAAAGGCCAACCTGGCACAGAACCCGGAAAGCCAGGCACAGACCGAAACTGCACTTCGTTCTCCTCAAAGGCTTTGCTGTAGCTGTCGCCGAGGAATCGGTGTTGTATGAACTGTTGCTACTGTTGCTACTGTTGCTATTTCTGTTGGCCTGACGGTCGCCAACTAGACCACCGCGGGAAAGGTCGGTTGATGCACATTCTATGTCCTCAAAATATGAATAAATGATGTTGGAATATTCTGGTGGGGTGCCGCAATGTTCGCTAATGGAGCTCATTGTGATGAAAGTTCAATAATATGAAGTAAGAGAGTCTAGCACAGAGAGGGGGCAGGGCAATGTACCGGTGCATAACTATGCATCCTACTACTGTCTTAATAGCCTCGAAGAGCTTTACTGGAAATGTAAATGGAGGGGGGCAGGGGGCATGTGTATCACTGCGTATGGCGATTGCTTCTAAAGTCTACCTATCTTTAGCAAGAGACCGACTGTTGTGTGATGAAGCAGTCGCGTAGCTCTGTGTGATGCTTGTTACTGTCCGCATGAGACAGTCTTAATAAATAGCAGAGGCATGCGGTGTTATAAATATACTCCGTAGAGAGATGGAAACAGGTTGTTTGGTGATGTGGTGATAATTTATTTATCTTTGTCAATGAGGACCACAGTAAATACGCCGCCCGTGATGTCGTGTCTATCTACTAAATCAAAAATCGCTAAATGGTGCAATGCTACATACATTAGAATTCCATAATTTCATCAACATACCAGGAACAAAATCAATAATCAAAACAAAAGGGCAAAGTCGCCAGCTTGCGCAACAAAAAAACCAAGACCAAATATAGGAAGCGAAAATACCTTGATGCCACCGAAAGACAACGCCATTATCCCATCTTAAGAGATGTGAGAGAAGAGTGATGGGGAGAAAACAACAGAACACACAAAAGTGTGTCAAATGCATGAGAGTGGAAATGTAGAATGCGTGAAAAGAAAAAAGAAGAAAACCACGAAACCGACGTAAATATGCTCGAGGACAGATAACACGTATGTCACGGGGCGCCGTCAAAGATGGGGTCTGCAGCGACCTTCCAGCTTGAGCTGGGCCTTTCTTCTCAAAGAAAGAAGGTTTTTTGAATGCACGCCGACCCGGTTCATGTCGTTTTCAACAGATTACTTTTCTGTTGGGATCTTGGGCCGAAGGAGGAGACGACAGGTGTGCGGCTGCGGATGGATGTCATCAAAAGCGGAGTGCAAGGCCCGGGCTGTACACCTCTGGAAGAATGACAGAGAAATGTGTCGCGACGTGCTGCCCGTGGATATTCCTGTGAGCCTGCCGAGCCACGGTCGCGGGAGTGGCTCCGGAGATCAGATCCGTATCATGAGTCAGTGCTGCCCGTGCTGCTACTCGTGATGCTGACGCTGCGACGGGCAATAACCACAAGGCGGTAGATTCCGAATGCAATAGCTGCGAGAAACACAAAGAGAAGGATGATGATAAGGGCGATCACGTCGTTTTCCTTCATAGCGGCGGTGGACAGGGGGTTAACGTTAACCCGAGCAGTGCGTGGCGTCGACAATAGATCAGGAATGCGGCAAAGACTCGACGATCTGAGGAAAATGACTGCCAATTATTAGTATCAAAGTGCGTCGATGTCTCTAATTTATCTGATGTCTCTGGACTGGAATGCGGCAAGAAAAAAACGGTCGGGACTCACGTCTAAAGTTAGCTTTCGAGGAATTCCCACGTTGTCGGTTTCAACCCTTTAGAATCTGAGACTGAAATGGCTTTCGAAGATGATTCTTTTGGTGATTCGCAAGAGATATCGAGATTGATGGCGTGACGATATACGGAGTAGTCCAAAACTGGCCAAAAATGTATATTCCAGAAGCAGAAGATGGTAAAGGAGAGCGACTTATTGTTGAGTTAGGTTTTTTGGTGAGAAAATCGTAAATAGAGAGACTATGAGAGGGAGAAGGAGAGAAAATCAAAGGAATGCCAACAAAACGAAACGGGTGCACAACGGCCTCAAATATGCAGTGTTGCTGGTTGCCCCGCCACCCGCTTTTGGCGAAAGTCAATAAATGGCAAGGCTGGGAGAAAAAGTGGCGAGGGTCTGGTGGAAACCATTTGTGCCCCTGTCGCGTCGCGCCAATAGGCTGTTAGGAAAGCTGCAGCGGGACCCAACTTCGACTGTAATTCAAGCACCGCGGTCGCTTATCCCCTAATTTCCAGCCCCATTGATGGTGTAATACTGACTCTGAGTAGGTTTGCAGGGCAAGGCCGAGTGCTCCGTAAAAGTGCTGTACTTGTACAAACGAAGTAATAACCTGGTGGCGATACGAATACAGAAAGAGCACTCCATATTACGACGTATCATAATATGGACGATTGCGACGTATTACTCCGTCCGGAGCGTTGGCAAGAGCTTCCCCTGTTACTAGCGTGAGATGCAGTTGCCCCAGCTGGGCAACAACCACCCAGCCACCTGACAACAGGAAGGACCAGGGCCGTGCATCGCGATTCGTGCTAAAAGCTTGATTTTCGTTTCCCTTCCTTTTTGCTCTACTTCGTAGGCCCTGCCTCCTACTATGTGTCGCATGTTCGTACGAATACCCGCGCGTCATGTGGACTCTCGCCGAGTCTTTTCTCGAAATATGTACAGAATCGGAACAAAGTTGGTCACGTCGTAGATACAATGTTCTTTTTGTTTTGTTTTAGCATATGATCTGAGCGCATAGTACGACATACATACGACAAACTTTTTTACTCAGCATAGCCGCAACCACAGTACGGCGTAATACGTCGTATGTTGTAAGGACCTCGTCATAATATTAGCAATTCAATTATTCCTCGACTTCTTACGGACGGTGTCGAACACAAACTGCTCCAGTACCCTTCCCCATAAGCACCGCATATCGTACATTATCAAAAGACTCGGCACACAGCCAACAAAGCCTACAAATACAGCAACGCCGCGATGGCTGCACAGACCTGTAAATTCAAAAGTGCGGTGGACAAAAAACAAGGCAAGGTAAGGCAAAGAGTTATATCCTGTTCTCTTGTCGGCACCACAGTAAACGCCCCCCAAGTCACGCCACACGACCAGTATAGTATGACTGTGGGATTTCCCGACCCCATCGTCCATTTATTCCGTCGGCGACTTAAAGCTGATGCGCGACTCATAGAAACGTAGGATCTGGGGAGAAGAAAAAAGAAAAAGAGAAAAGAAACTGTTAGCTGGGCGGTCAGCGCCTGCGGGGATTGTTTGCCATGGGCCTTCCTTACTCTCTGCGGGCATCTCAAGTATGCCTGCTGCGCTGCGTGCTGCGATTTGCTGCCGTTCCGCCATGTCAAGAACACACGCAGTTCGCCATCGTCTCCCCGGAACATCTCCACGTCCACAACCTCCTCCTCCCAGCTACCTGCTGGCGGCTTGAACACCTTTTGCACTTCTGCCGGTGATTCGCGATCTACTGGGTGGTCTTCGCTCTTCCGTGATCGTTTCGTTGCTGTCGTCGGGCTTACGCTGGCGGGCTGCCGGCCGCGCTTTTTGCCCTTGGTCGGCTTTTCAAACAGTTTTGGCCGGCCGCCGATCTTGGAAATGTATTCACTCAGAATTTCTGATGCATTTTCCCTGTTTGCGGGGCGTACACAGTCGTGTTAGTCACAAGGCCGGGCCCTGTCTTGTCTAATTGTGATAGATACGTACTTAAGGTTATCTTCGGGTTCCCACGTATGATCACTAGGGTTGTCGTAGCCCTTCCAGACGACGCGAAACCGGGGCTTTTCGTTCTCCTGTACGCAGGCAAGTTAGTCATAAGCTCTATTTCCAGACTCAATTTTGCAATAAAAAACGGCGGTCTTTGTAGTTCGCTTTCCCTATAGTATGGGCATTTGCGCAACACTTACATCCAATATATGGTCGATGATCTTTTGAACCTCGTATCTGCAGCGAAAGGTCGCAATGTCAGTAGCTGCGCGCAAGTCGTCGAGGTAGGTCCAGGGGGGAAAGGTGGTGGCAGCCATCAATGTAGACCGCCACGGGGTAGACGTACTCGTCTCCTTCTTCCTCATCGTCGTCGTCATCGTCGTCATCGTCCCCATTGTCCTGGTCCTTGACCTCTTCTTCCTTCTTCTTGTTCGCGGATGAGGATGCGCCGTTGGTTCGTGTACCGCTTTTGGCGCGACCGTTGTCTCGTTTTTTCGCGTTGTCGGACGAGTCGTTACTGTCCTCGTCCTCGTTATCGGCGGTATCAACATATGAGCCGACCTTTCTCCCACGCTTAGACGGAGGCGGCGTGGTGACGGCGCCGACGCCGCTCGCGTCAGACATCTCGTCGTCGCTCAGAGCTGTGCAGAATATGTCAGACAGGGGTTGATCCATAGAGAGCAGAGCGGAACATTGCAGGCTACGCAAGGATCGGGTAGATAATGGAGAAACAGAACGAGGAGAAGTCTCTGCGCAAGCATACCTGGAGGCATCTTCGCGGTCGCGAAACGGGGATTGCACAATGTGAGCTGGTTGTGAGTTAAACACCTGGGATTGGCCACCCAGGGCGGTGATGCCGACTTGATTGACCCGTTGTGGAAGCGATGCACCGTATCAGGGTGAGCTGGCTGGCGATTTGGCGGCGCAACGGAGGCCGGCGCTGTGATGCGGATTCGTGTCGCGCTTTAGAGCTGTCTCGTCTTCTCGACCTGGCCAAAATACGGGTGGAGCGCGTCTCGCACCACAAAGTGGGAGTGGGGACCTATTATAGTCACGTGCAATGTCACTTGTGCCTGTGCAGTACGATGCTCTTGATGGAAATTCAAAGCCCAACCGTTGTGCTTTCCTTTCGGCGATTCAAGGTAAATAAATACCACGCCTTCTCCATAACGACAATATCATCGCCATACAACCCCTCTCTCCCCCGGACTTTTGTAGACCTTCGCGCGATACAGTCTGCATGACCTGTTGTCGTTTTCATCGTTTGCTCGAGCGCTACTTTATTTTTACGTACCACTTTTAGGGGCTGAATAGAAGGAAAGGAAACGAGGAAGAAGACGTAAAAGAAAGAGAACTTCTTTGAAGGATAAGAAAATAAGTTGGGGGGGATATCAAACGGAGAAGAGACGAGAAGATGGGAAAACGGGCTGTCGGTATGTCAGAGAAACGTTAGGATGGCAAACCGAAAAGAAAGAGACCCGGCGGATAGTAAGACATGAGGCTAACTTGTGACTGCCTGCAAGGGCGATTATCATCACGTCGAAATGATGTTTTATGTTTATTAGATGCATCGCCAGAGCTAAGGTACATGTCTCACCAACTTTTCTTGTACTTTTTGTTCTCATTTCCATCCACCGCGACCATATGTCGGGTCCACAGCGTGTGTACTTGTTCTGTGTTAGCCATTCTATCTGCTCAAGTCCCGTACGGCGGCACAAGGCTGATCGTACTCTTGCGTGTGCGGGATCGTAATCGTAACAGGGACCAGATGAGATAAAATAACGGTTGGAAACTGAGCAGAGGAGGGGGGCATAAAGAAGATGGCAGAGGGAAGGAAGGGAAACGTCGTCGTAAAGATGTGCGTCAAAAAGAAGAAAAAAATACAGTCGGCAAAATAATATGAGGTTGGGTGACGCGGAACGGAAGAAAAGAGGCATCTCCTTAAAATGAAATAAAAACTGAAAAGACAAAAAAAAACAAGACGCTCGGTGAGTGGTTCAAACAAGAGAAGGGCGAGCGAGCTGACTGAGCAGCCTTGGATCACCAGGCAAAAGGCCATGGCCGAAGAAAATGGAGGAAAGAAACGGCCCAGTGACAAAATATCACAGGTACGACTTATTTGCACACTGCAATAAGCATGTTTCTTTCCTTTGAATGAGAGGAATGAAAACTGGCAAAGTAAGGGAAGCGAACAAAATTAACGACAACGACGGTTGCATATCGGGAAAGAAAGGCGTCAGTTAACCGTGGTAGTCGACGACGGTGCTTTTTTTTTTCCCTCGAAAACGAGCTGTGCCAGTTGTCAGGTTTATCAAACGGTAGCTATCATACAGCACAGTGAGGGATATTTCCAGGACGAAATAAATGCCCAACAAAACTAATTACATATATTGGACAAGTCCAGAGTCCAATGCAGTGCCAGAACTAGAAGAAAATTACATGTACAAAGAGAGACGGTGATTGGGTATATAAGATACTCCGTACGTGTACTCCGTACGTCGTGGACATCCAAACATCAAAGGACGACATATCGTAATTAAGTCGCAGTGCATAATCAAAATGTTCATACGGCGTTGACCGAGGACACGGGCAGCACGAATTCCATTCCCTGCTGAGAAAGGGTTAGAAAGGGGTCAAGTGCACTCAAAAATAGGACAACCTGCAGATGCACCACGCATGCATATTCCACATACCCATTATTAGCCATTGGTAAGATATTAAATGTGAGAAATATTAATTGCGTTAGACGCCTTTTTTACTGTGGAAGAATACATGTACATGCACGCGAATCTTAAAAAGATGTCAACTGCCTGCATGCTGGTGGAGGCCAAGCCGCTAAGAATTTAAGATTAAGGCTCCAAAAGCTCCTGCAGGTGGAAGGGGTCGAACAGCGCACCGAGGCGTTTGCCTGCATGATGGAGTTGAGGATATTGCAAAAAAAACACACAAAAAAGTTGCTGTTCAGATTAGTAGACACGAGATGACACTCGCGTGGTTTTTAATAGTTTAGCACACCATGTACGGAGCAGTATCTTGTGCGACTGCAATATAGCTCGAATGCACAGGTCGAGGAAATCTCTCTTCGCCATATGCTTTGCTCGTCTCTATCTTGACCAGGGGCGGGTACGCCGAACCGGCCTGTCCAACAGACTTGTGACATTGTGGCAAAATGCTTCCGTGAGTTTGTCGCCCTCCATGTTTTAAAAGAATCAAATGAGAAGGAAAGAAACGAGAAAAGAAGCAGCCGTCGTGTGAGTCAATATGTTCCTGCAAGGAGAACGTTAAAGGGGGAAGTGATTTATGGGCATGCCATACTTGTATCATATGCACTGGTCAGACAGAGAGCAGAGGGAGAGACAGCGCCTACTTTCACCATTCATACTCACATCTTGTGCACTCATTTTTTTATTCCAGTCAAAGGGCTCCTATTTAATAGAAGCCAGACAGACGGGCAGATATAGACCTAGAGTGGCAATTGTCGATATAATTCTGTGTCTTAGATCTCCGGCTGTTCACCACATCTGGTACTCTCGCAACTTTGTATGCATATGGTTGGATCGTCCCAGCTGCTCCCATTTTTAACAGACACTAACAGTGTCACTCAGCCCATGCCAGCCAGCTCGACGTGATGATTAGTCTTTTTTGGGATGTTTTTTTCTGTCTGATTTTCAGTGTCTCCATCCCAACGTCACTGACCGTCGGGGCGATCAGCAGCTAAAGCAGAGTGATGTGGAGATGGTTGGTTATTCGATATACACGCCAGAGAGTGGGAACAGCCAGCGAGCCGTGTCAAAGCACCTCCTTGCAAGTGCGCTATGCGTGTGCACACACAAAGTTACGGATTACTGCAAATACATGCACGAGAAACAGAGCACTTGAGTGTGCGACAGCAAGTGAGATGCGTCTGGCAAAGGCGTTCCGTGAGATGCCAGCCTGGGATGTGTTGCACTTGTACCTGCATCATTTAACGCCGTAGGAGGCGCGTGTGGTGTGCGGTGTACTGTTTAAGTAGCTCGCCTCGTCTACGGAGTACTCTCCTGCCCACAGTGGCCAAGCGCGCAACTGCTGGCAGTCGAGCAAGCGACAGATGGCAAGCCCAGTATCTTACAGGATACTGTTTGTAGTTTATCTGACAGGGCCAGGACGGGCTTACCTTGCCTCTCGAAACTTGCCCGACGAAGGCGCACAAGTAAGTACATACCAAGCGTGTGTATACTTGTAAAATACGTCGTAGCTTTTTTGAATGCAAGCCTGTGTTGGTGGTATTGCTGGTATGGCGAACTGTCGGATCCGGAGGCTTTGGCAGTTTGGTTAGGAAACAAACAAGCACATCGTTATCGCACCGTACTCAGTACGTAAGATGCAGTTTTGTCCATCATTTGAGTAGTATTTCTCTCCACACTCTGCATGTCGTATTACTGTGCACTGGGTATTACTTCGTACTCTGTACAATGTACGTCGTACCTTCCCACATCTTCCGTCTTCCCCGTTCGGGCCCAGGGGAAGCCACGACCCGCCCGCCGTCTGTGTTTTGTTTCCAGGCGGGCCTTCCAGGATTTGCACTCCACTATTGGCCTCGCAAGTGCTGAATCGAGTCCATCCTAGGTCGCCCATCCCTCCTGCCCTCCTTGCGAGCTTGCCCTCTCGAGCCTCTCTCTTCTCGCTGCTCCTTCCTTCTCGTCCCCTATTGCGCCCCACCGACCCAGTCATGGCCAAAAGAGGCCAGGCCACATCCACACCGCTCCACTCCCTGGCCCAAGAGGCGTCGCTAGCGCTAGACTAGTCCTGCGCGGCCGGTACAGTTAATAAAACTGATGTGTTCCCGCCCGCTCTGCCAATCGGCCGCACCCCTATCGACAAGGGACGACTGGGGGGCTTATCTGGGGTGCTCTTTTTAGGGTCTTTTTTGGCCTCTGTTTCCTCCTGTGTTGAGTTCGAGTCTTGAACCGAGAGAAGCCACAACAGCAAGTCCGAAGGGTCTTCTTGAACGAAGCACGACGTCGATCTAACTATTGAATGCGCGTACGACAGACATACGAAAGTAAGATATAACGTTCGATCAAACCACCGGTTCAAGCATATTGTGAGCCTTCTGCTGGCCTGTCTTCTTTCTGAGGCCGGTGACCAACTCACTTGCAACTAGTTCGAAAGTCTCCGGAACCAAGAAAAGCTCAGACAAGTACAGGCTAGGATACAAGTACGGTCAGGTACGCTGAGCACAGAAACGAAACCCTTCAAGGTCAAGGGATGCGACGAGAGAATCAATCGGCGGCAGAGAAAAGACCAGCGGGTCAGATGCGGAGCTCCAAAATCAGAGCAAGCATACACACCACCCCCCCCCCCCCCGGCTGAACGATCGAGTACACCTGCAGCCAGCCTGAGATTAGACCTGCAACGACCTGCAGCCAGAGACGGGGCCTCACTAGCCAAGAACTGCTCTTTGCTGGTCATCCAATCTTTTCTTTCTTTTTTAACTCTTTTTCGAGCTTTCGTTTTCCCCCTTCCCCCCCGGGGCTTTTGTCGATCAGAACAGGACCCAACGAGGCGCCCCTGATACATAACGGCTTTGCTTCCCTCGTCACCCCCCTTCGGACCCTAGTCGACCAGTCGACCAAGAAAATGACAGCATATTAAGGCAAGCGCCAGGAACGTGACGGCCGAGACGACAAGCACACTTGAATGGGAGTGGCGTTGGAAACGAAAGAAAAAGTACAACCGTCCTCCTTTCCGCCTACCAACCATTGAGCCCGGCGGACTCAATTTTCAGTTCCTGTCCGTCCGCACGCCATACCTCCTTCTCGACTGACAACTCTATCCCGGGCGCAAACAAACACAACATTTCCGAACACAGCGACTCGACCCCGGAGCGGCGTGGGCCCGGAGTCCTCTGCTAGCAGCAGCAGAGCAGCAGCAGCAGCACAATAGCAGCGTAACGTCCGCCGGTGGTGGTCAACTGGCAAACGGACGAAGCCATGTCTGAGGCCTCGTCGAGAGTCAAGGCCGAGGACAACACGCCAAAGGCCGTCAAGGACAAGAACTGTCCCTATTGTGGCCAGGCGTTCACATCCTCGTCTCTCGGCCGCCATCTTGACCTCTACATCAAGGAGCGCAACCCCAAAAAACAGGACGGCATCCACAATGTCGAAGAGATCCGGCTCATGCGTGGGGGTATTACGCGCCGTCACCCCAAGGGCTCCTCCAGACGCCGCAATACGACAACCCCGGCCGGAACTCCGTCTGCCGTGCCGCGCAGAGCCGATGCTTCAGGTGACGAGTCTTCCAATGCGCCCTCGCCGGCTGTTGGCGGCCCCGCGCATGCTTCAGTAGGCACGTCCGCCGCCGACATCGCTTCCATGTTCCCATTGGGAGGTGTTCGCTGGGAGGCCACCGGAGTCATAAACGAGGCGTTGGTTGCGTCTCCAGATGGAACGAGCGGCGTCGACGGCAGTCACGGCGGCAATGGTTCTCGGCCCATAGACGATCTCGACACGAGAGGCTTCAACCCGAACCGCCGGCCGATCGCATCACGTGTTGTCAGCAGGCAGACTGCCAAGGCCCAGCTGGATTCGAAACAGAAACTACAAGATGCACTGGACGATGCGAGAGCTGCAGAGCTGGCCCTAAGAGAGTTTGCAAATGCATGGCGAGCAGCAAAGTGAGTATCCCCCACCCCCTTTCTTTCAACCCATACCATATCATTAATGGACTCACTAACGGCCAAAAGACAACAAATCGATATGGGCTCCATGCCTTTCGATTTTGACCCTCTGACCATGAACTTCCCGGCACTCACATTGCAGTGCCTCCGTGCCCAGCCGACGCTGTTTGCCTCAACCCAGCTTCCAACTCCTGCGTCCTGGTCGATCACGCCGCCAGGAGCAAGCCAGTTCGAGGCATTGAAGAGCTTCTTCAAAGAGGAGTTCCGCAAGTGGAAAGTCAAGTGTGCGGCTGCCACCACAGCACAGTACGAGGACCTCAAATACCCACCATCGCCACAATTTCAACATCTCGATCGGCGGGAGGCCATTGAGCGCGCAGAAAGGTCTGCCGATGCGCTCGAGCAAGAAGCCAGCAAACACCTGGAAGTTGCATTCCATGCCTGGGACGAACTACCCATCGAGCGCCAGAACGAGCTCTGGATCCTGGAGTTGGCGCGGGGCATTGCGACCAAGCAAACCGAAATCGATAAGCTAAAAGAGGCTCAGAGTGGCCTAAGGCAAGAGGCATCTAGCCTCAAGATCCAGATCGAGCAACTCAACCGTCTACAACAACCACGGGAATTCAAGCTCGTCCCTCCTGTTCACATCCCAATGAACGAGAAGATTCTCTTTGAATTGCAGGATGCGGCTGTCTCTCAGGGGAGCAGGGGCGTCGGCCTCAATATCAACGACCGCCATTCGGATCTGAGCACGATTGTCGCTACCGCGATCAGCCGCTGGAAGAACGTCATTGTATCGACCCGGGCCTCCGGCTCCGGCATGGGAGCCCAGCGGCCTTTGGGCACCTCGGCTGCCACTAGTTCCGTGACATCACCTACGAGTGGTGCTGCAAACCAAGCGGCCCTTGCACCACCTGCTACCACGCCCACCACCCCGTCTTTGCGCTCGCCAAAGCAGGCACGAAAGAGTCTGCAAAGTAGCATGCCGCAACCGCCCACCCGCGAACCCGTACCATCCGCAAGGCCAGCAGCGCCAAGTTCAGCTTCGTCAGTCCCAGCAAACACGGCGACAAAACCACACTCTCGGCCCGCAGTCCAGACCCAAGCCGTCGGTCGCCCCACTGCTAAGAGCGACGGTACTGGTGACAAGAAAAAACCCACTGCTCAAGACCAGGATGCGGTCGATGAGGATGACGAAGACGACGAAGACGAGGATGAGGATGAAGGTGACGACGACGACGACGACGAGGCGGAAGACGGCAATGATGGCAATGATGGCAATGATGGCAACAATTCAACATCAGCGAAGCCGGTTGCGCAGGCTCCGACAGCCGTCACTGCGCCTGCCAGTGCGGAGGCCGACGAGAATAGCCAAGACGACGACAGCGATAACGAGAACGAAGAAATGAGCGACAAGGACGCAGACGCCGAGATGGAGGACGGCGACGAGTTTGCCCACATGCATACTCCCATATCGAGGGGCATCTCAGCTACCGGGGAGGCGTCCGATGCCCAAATACCAAAGACAGGCAACCAACTGAAGATTCCTAGGATGCGGACGGCAGCCCAGCAAATTCCGAGGACGACGGGTTCCAGCGGTGTCGGGCTGATCAACGCCAGCCGGTCCATGCCCAGTATCAATGTACCGATCCACGGACATACTGCAGGCCAGCACATGGCTGCAGACATGATTTCGGTTAACACGCTTGGCGGTGATGCCATGTATATGGACTGAACGACAGGGGCTGACTCCCAGCCCTATAATTATCTAATGCTTTACGCCAGCCATTTTTAATGTGTATAAACAGAGACGTGTTTTATTATCTGATCTTTTTTTTTTCTTTCTTTTTCTTTCTTTTCTCCATCTTCTTACCTTGTACTCTTGTTTCTGTGTTATTGTTTTGATCCTCTTTTTCATTATTTCCCGTTGACTTTTGTCATATTCCCGCCTTGGTAGGAGGTAAAAGTAGTCTTTGTACGACAGATTTCCTTTGTTCTATCTATCGCCTCTAGGGCTATTTAATTTATATATAATATATTGTACATTTACATTTCTTACACGATATCGCTCTCTCGCTCTATTATATCGCACCCCGCCGGTATGTAAGGTAATACGACAATACAAACCCCGTTCAGACGGGCCCTCGGATGTGATGATCTATGTGCTCATAGGATTGAAAGAAACCGATATTACGTGCACACAGTAATCGTCGTCTTGCGGATTACGACGTTCTTGTCAATAGCTCTCCAGACCCATTTCCTAATATGGCAATAAAGAGAGCCTTGCTGGACTACCCAGACGACCCACTTTTCTGTTCAAATTTTATGTTGGTTCCCCCCTTCCTCTGTGCCGTCCCATGTCTCTAAGAGTGGGTGAGTCAAAGCCTATCTTTGCGAGTCAACCCCGCCATAAATATTTTTGGAGGCATTTCGATCCTTTTTTGCGCCCCTCTACAAACACTCATACACAACAGAACACCTAACTTCTCGTGCCCAACCAACGTCGACGCGGGACCATCACGACACGATACCTCCTGTCCATTTGCATAGTGATAAACTCAATTGGCAACAATGGCCGACTCGGAGACCCCCGCACAGGCCCCTGCCGCCGTTCCTGGCGCTGAGACGCCCGCCGCTCCAGCTGCTGAGGGCGCGGATCTTCACCTTGACGAGGTGACTGGAGACCGCGTACGTATGAGGGATGCATGATGGCCGGAGCTGACCTTAATTGGCCCATGTGCGTCAACTGTGGACAGAATAGGGTGCTGACATATCTTCTCCTCCCCGTTTTAGGTGTCCAAGACCGAGCTTAAGCGCAGACAGAAGCAGCGCCAGAGAGACGAGAAGAAGTTGCAGAAGGCTGCAGAGGCTGCGGCTACGGCGCCCAAGAAGACGGTTGGCCCTGTCCCCGTTGTCGAGAAGGACCTGGACCCCCGCGAGTACTACAAGATCCGCTGCCGCCAGATCGAAGGACTGCTCAAGACGAACGACCCCAACCCGTACCCGCACAAGTTCCTTGTCGACTACGATGCGCACAACTTTGCCAAGGACTACAGCCACCTCAAGTCGGGCGAGGTTGACAAGTCGCGCGAGATTCGCCTCGCCGGCCGCATCTTCACCACGCGCCGTGCAGGCAACAAGCTGATCTTTTACGACATCCGCACTGGTGCCGACACCAAGACGGTCGGCACGCGGATCCAGGTCATGTGCCAGGCACAGTATGCCAAGGAAGACGGTGTTCCCTTCGACAAGCAGCACGTCAACCTGGCCCGTGGTGATGTTATTGGCATTGTCGGCTGGCCTGGCCGGACCTCCCCCAAGAGTCGTCTGGACAAGGGCGAGGAGGGCGAGCTGTCTGTTTTCGCCTCCGAGGTGGTTCTTTTGTCGCCCTCTCTGCACATGCTGCCCACTGAGTACTACGGTTTCAAGGACTACGAGCAGCGCTTCCGGTCCCGTTATCTGGATCTGCTGTTCAACGACTCCTCGCGCCAGATCCTCTGGACGCGCAGCAAGATGATCAAGTACATTCGCGACTTCTTCGACTCGCGCGAGTTTATCGAGGTCGAGACCCCGACACTCGCTAGCATCGCTGGTGGCGCTACTGCCCTGCCCTTCACTACGCATCACAACTCGCTCAACCGCGAGCTGTTTATGCGTGTGGCGCCGGAACTGTACCTCAAGATGCTTATTGTTGGTGGCTTCAGCAAGGTCTTTGAGCTCGGCAAGAATTTCCGGAATGAGGGTGTCGACTTGACCCACAACCCCGAGTTTACCAGCATCGAGTTCTACGCTGCTTACTTTGACGTCTACGACGTTATGGCCATCACGGAGGAGCTGGTGTCTGGCCTGGTAAAGCACCTGACTGGCTCGTACATTACCAAGTTCACCACCCAGCACGGCGAGGAGTACGAGGTCAACTGGGAGGCGCCATGGAAGCGCATTGACATGATTCCCGAGCTGGAGCGCATGTACGTTCTTTTCTTCGTCCTGATTACTGTCTGCCATTTTCTTGTTCCTCATTTCCTTTCTTCTGTTTTCCTTTCTTATCTCGGAAGAAAAAACTCAAAGACTAACACCACCATAGTACCGGCAAGACGTTCCCTCCTGGCGACGAACTGCACACGGATGAGACGAACCAGTTCCTCAAGGATCTCCTCAAGGAGAAAAAGCTAGAGTGCGCGCCGGTGCACAGCCCACGGCCGACAATGGCGCACTCATCTTTCTGACGCTCATTGTGGCGTCGATCCGCAACACAGCACGCTCGGCGTCCAAGATCCGTGCCTGTGATGTTTTGTTAGCGTTTGCCGAGCGGCTGACAGATGAGGCCAAGCTGGACCGTGTACTCCCCTACCTCATGGCACTGCTCAACGACAAGGCTGAAATGGTTGTCGTGGCGGCTGTGCGGTCTATTACGCAGCTGCTAGCCCTCGTGCGCACGGTTAGCCCCGTGAATGCGCACGTCTTTTTGGAGTACATTCTGCCGCGCATGCAGGCTGCGCTCCTAGGTGTATCGGCGAATGGCCGTGAAGCAAGTCCGGTCGTGCGCGCCACCTACGCAGCCTGTCTGGGCACCTTGGCTACGACGGCGAACCGGTTTTTGGAGATGGCAGCACGCGTCGACCGCATGGTGGGCGGCGTGACAGACGACGATGCCGACCTAGAAGATCCCAAGGCGGCAGCAGCTGCCACCACGATCCCGGTGGACAGTGAAGAGACCGCCATTGCCCTGGACGGCCTGTTTGATACAGCCCAGCGCGAGCTGGTGGATCTGTTTGAACTCCACACCAAGGCGCTTATTGAAGACGCCGACCCCTATGTGCGGCGCGCGTTCCTCACGTCCGTGCCCGATTTATGTTTGTTTTTCGGTGCCGCCGACGCCAACGACATTATCGTCACCCACCTCAACACTTACCTCAACGACCGCGACTGGATGCTCAAGTGCGCGTTCTTCGACACCATTGTCGGCGTGGCCACGTTCTTGGGCAGTGTCTCTCTCGAAGAGTTTATCTTGCCTTTGATGATCCAGGCTTTGACCGACCCCGAGGAACACGTCGTGCAGGCCGTCCTGCAGGCACTCGCCGAACTGGCCGATGTTGGTCTGTTCTCGAAACAAATGGTCTGGGAGCTGGTCGAAGTCGTTGCCCGCTTTGCCGTCCACCCCAATGTTTGGATCCGTGAAGCCGCTGCACGCTTCTTGGCCGCCGCCACCAAATTCTTGTCGCCCGCCCAGGTGCGCTGCCTCTTCTTACCGCTCGTCGCACCCTACCTTAAGCCGCCGGGGCTGTTGCTGCCGGCCTTTTCTAGTGCAGGCTCTTCTCCGGAACTTTTGTTGCTGGATCACCTCCAAAAGCCTTTGTCGCGCGCCGTGTTTGACCAGGCTCTGAACTGGGCCATGAAGGCTGACCGCGGCGCCTTCTGGAAGCCCGTACAGAAGCTGAGGGGGTTCCCCTTTGGCATGTCCGCATCGTCGTCGTTCCCGTCGCCAGCAGCGGGCCAGGGTGGCGGTGGCAGTGGTGGCGGAAGTAGTGGTGCCTCGGGTTCTGGCGGCCGTGCCATCCCGCGGTCCCTCAAAGCCATCACCCGCACCGAAGAGGACGAGCAGTGGATCAACCGTCTGCGCAATCTGGGGCTGTCGACTGACGACGAGTTTAAGCTGCTGGCTCTGCGCGAGTTCATCTGGCGTCTGAGCCGGCTCAAGATGCACGAGCAGCACGCAGACCACAACAGCGGCGACCCCAATCTCAGTAACATTGTGCCGCTCCGCAGCCTCGGCATCACGCCACAGACTGTGCTCTTTGACGAGGAACCACAAAAGCAAACCCACCTTCCCACCCCGCCTCCCCCAAGCCATAGCATGGCCGTCGCCGCCGCCATGGACTTTGACGTGGGCGCCAATGCGCCACGCACCATTGAAGACGCTCTACACGATGCATCCATGTCCATTGACGACCCCGTGGCCAAGCGCCGACGCGCCGCTCTCAATATCCACCGCAACCGCTTGGGCCACCGTGGTGGAGCGTCTCCGTCGCCGGCCGTCAGAGATGGTTACCTGACCACTACGTCTACAGGCAGCCGGAACAACAGCCCGCGCGGCGAGCGAGATGTGGCTGGATCGCCTACAGGTGGTGCTGGTGACGATACGGCTTCGCTGCGGTCGCTCCAGGTGGCCCTGTCGCCGCCCGTTAGTGATGACGGCGGCAACGGCACCGGAACGGGAGCCAGCACACCCGCCTCCCTCCGCCACCGCCCTAGCGCCATTTCTCTCCTCAACCGCAAAGACAGCGCCACGCTCAAGAGCAAGAGCGGCGCGGCCGAGACGACGACGACCGAAGCCAATGCCTTTGGCCAAGTCGAGGGGCGGTCGGCTTTCTCGGGTAGTGTGCCGTCACGATCGCCCGTCCCGTCGGACGACCAGAGTGTGAGCGAGCAAGGCGAGATATCCTCGCCTGCGGCCTCATCGGGTGTCGCTGGCGCCGGCGGCGCCAGTGGGAGTAGATATCGCGCCCACCACACGTACAGCGGCAACGATCCCAATGTCCTGCGTATGCTTGATGCCATGTTTGTCGACAACTACCCGCACGACGTGGCCGAGTTTAGTCCCATGGTGACGCCCATTTCGCGGAAGAAGGCCACTTCCTCGCCGTCGACAACTAATTCCGGGAACAGTGGCAACAGCGGCAAACGAGGCCCCGATGTGTGGCGGCCTGCGGGCCAGATGGTGGCCACTTTCTCGGAACACACGGGCGCCATCAACCGTGTCGTCGTCTCGCCCGACCACGCGTTTTTCCTGACGGGCGGCGACGACGGCACCGTCCGCGTCTGGGACACCCAGCGCCTCGAACGCAACATTGCCCACCGCTCGCGGCAAGTGCACCGCCACACGACACCTGGTGCACGCGTCCTGGCCCTCTGCTTTATCGAGAATACGCACTGCTTTATTAGCTGTGCCAGTGACGGCTCTGTGCACGTCGTCAAGGTCGAGTACTCCATCCCGCCCGGCTCCTCCTCGGGCGGCGGCATGCCGCGCTACAGCCGGTTGAGGTTGTTGAGAGAGTACCAACTGCCCCGCGACGAGTGGGCCGTCTGGTGCGACCACTTTAAGCAGGAGGCCAGTTCTGTCCTGGTGCTGGCCACCAACCGCTCGCGTGTCTTGGGCATCGACTTGCGGACCATGACTTTGTTGTTTGCCCTCGCCAACCCCGTCCACCACGGCACGCCCACTTGCTTCGCCGTCGACCGCAAACGCAACTGGCTTGTCGTGGCGACGTCACATGGTGTCCTGGACCTGTGGGACCTGCGGTTCAAGATGCGACTCAAGGGGTGGGGCATTTCGAGCGGTGGGGGGACTACCGGCGCCGGCGGAGCGTCGTCGCCCATCTACCGCCTGTCCATCCACCCTAGCAAGGGCCGCGGCAAATGGCTGTGCGTCGCCGGCGGTACAGCTCAGGGCGGCGAAGTGACCGTGTGGGATCTCGAAAAAACGCTGTGCCGGGAGGTGTACCGCACAGGCGCGGCTGGTGCTGCTGGTAGTACCCCAACAAAAAATACGTACGAACCCTGGGACGTCGACGAAGACCGCCCCGAGGGGATGCTCGGCCGGTTTGCTACGAGCATCGACCCGGCGAATGTCGCCAATGGGCAGACATCCGCTACAACTACAACGCCCGGCACGTCGGGCGACAAGGGCGTCCGCGCCATGGTCGTTGGTTCTAGCCCGGTCGATGAGCAGCGCGATGTCCGGCATGCCTTTATTGTCACGGGTGGCAGCGACAAGAAGCTTAGATTTTGGGATCTGGCCAGGATTGAAAACTCGACCGTCTACAGCGGCCAGGACGACCCGGCCGTCACCTCGACAAACGCGGCTTCTAGCCGTTCCACCTTTTCTGCCACACAAGTCACCACCGTCATGGCCGTCAATACAGAACGCCCGCCGCGGTCGGCCGGTGACGCCAGCAAAAAGGGCGGCACAGCCATGACCCCGAGTAACTCGTCCAAGGGGCGATCTGGGGGGGCTGCCCCCGCCGACACGCCTCGTCCGTCACGCTCGACCGTCATTGCCGCCCAGCAACAACAGCTGTTGCGCAGCCACCTGGATGCCATTACCGATGTGGCGCTGCTCGAGAGCCCCTACACGGCGACCGTGTCAGTCGACCGCATGGGCGTCATTTTCGTTTTCTCATAGGGCAGTGCGTTTACGGAGTACTTAATAGAATAGAGCCAGTGTATTGAATACCCAATTAGTAAAGTTTTAACACAAAAAAAAAAGCAAAAAAGCTACAAAGAAAACGACAAAATCACAAACCGACAAAAAGACTGGACAAGACGAAGCAGCTTTACGAACTATCTGCCCATTTTTCGTTCGCTTTTGTTTCAGTAGGCTACGTTGGCGCACAGGTCTGACAACCCCCCAGACACGAAGGAAGAAACAATTGCCAGCCGCCCCATTCTTTGTGTCGTGCGTTAACAAAGTATTGCTCTCACTCTCACATTCTCCCCCCAAAAGCAAGCAATATGTAGGGGGAGACGTACTGCGCATGCAAATGCACATTCGTCGTGCTAGCTAATACGTGGCAGCCGTTGGGAAGTTTGAGTCAGACTGCTTGGTAGCGAGAGCTGAGGTTGAAGCGGATTCGATGTCAGCTGTGGTGGAGAGATAGTCTGATGGGATCGTATTTCCACAACACGTAAAGGACTTATCATGAACTTCAGTCTTCGGCCGGATTGACTTGAAGGCTAGGACAAGGCCTGTCAGGAAAGACAAGGGCTTTCTGCGAAACATGGCGTTCGTCTTATTTCCTTTACTCGTCGTGGGTGTTCCTCATTTCCCATGCTTTTGCTCCATCGCCTATGTGACACATTCGTTCCACGCTCCCGGGATTCATTGTCACGAGAGCTGTACGACACACTGTCCCCTGTCTATGTTCATGTTCACCGAGCTTTGTTTGGACCACATGCTCATGGTAAACACGACATGGCAAAAGACAGAAAGATCGATCGTGTATATTAGTAGTATTAAACGAAGGCCGCGACCCGGGAAAAGACAATGTCTGATCTTTGTTTTCGATCTCTTGTATTGCCTTTTGTTTCAAAAGTATATTCTGCACGGCCCGGTAATTAAATCTCTGCTCCGTTACGGAACTCTCGGATATTGTCTGGAGGTCAGAATTCATACCACAATCTCTCATTTCATTTTACCATCTTTGCGTATTTCTGTTCTCCCAGAGAAAAAAACAGCAGAAAAAACCTAAACCAGATTGCTGGGAAACACTTGCCATGTACGACGTACTCCGTACAACGACTCGTCATTTCTCTGGAAAAGAAGGTCGATCTTTGCAGACGCATGTTTCTCGCCAGTTTTCTCGCTTCATTTCCCCGCTCTGTTTCCTTCTTTCCCTTTCTCTGGTTCCCAGCCATCCGTTCCGTATTAAGTGCACATCCTTGTCTCTCGCCTGTTCTTTTTCTGTTTTGGCCCCCATGTCGTACTGTCACTCTTCCGGTTCTCTTATTTTACCACAGTTTCGCAACTCATCTTTCTGTGTCGTCGATTCTTGACTTTTGAAATCTTTAGAGTTATTATTCTCTCCTGCGTGACTATTCTCGTAGTTGACCATAGAACGTAAAATCTGAGCTTGCCTCGATACGACAGTAGACGGGCATGCAGTACGAAGGAGCATAAATCTGCCCCTCACACGGCAACCTGCAAGCACACAACAAAAAAACAAAATGAGGCGACCCGCCGTACTGGACCACCCGCATGCACAGGATACACACTCCAGAAAAAGAACCGCAACTGTCGCCGACGTGGCCATTTTTTATGCACACCATCCTGTCCCTGTGTTCTGGTAACTGGTACGAGTCCCCAAGTGTCGGAGCAGGGCGGAGGACTCCGTCCTCGGTACACCGTCCGCGCCGTAATTACATCGAGAATGGCTCTTTCTTCTTTCGACGGCCTTCTTCTCCTCTGTCTCACTTGCCCTTTCTTTTAAGGATGCATTCGAGTACGTGTAATGGCGGCCACATCTTCTTCTTTTTTGTCGTCGTTTTTCTACTTTGACTTTACACATACGTACGTTCTTTTTTTTGCCCCGTGCTGGCCAACAAAATCCGGGCCCATTAAAGCAGTAATATCCAGTGTCAGAATAAACAAGCATAAGCACAACACACACGACACAACAAACACTCGGCCGAACCTTCACAGTTAGTTATCTCGGCCTGACGACTTTGGGATTTCCACGCACGGCACGATGCATTGCTTTCAGCATCGCGAACTCGATCGACCCTTTCCCCGGATCCCCATCGGTCCGCCCTTGTTTAGCTGTCTAGTGCCAACCGTCAACTTTAGTCGCTCGTCTTCACCCGTTTGTCGTTCGTCTTTTAGTTTCTTGTCTAGTTCGATGCCTCTAATTCTCTAGCCTTGAGTTTGTCGCTTCCTTCCCGTTGGCCCCAGAAATAAAAGTGATCTGCATCACATCCCCTCTCTTGACATTGCTCCCTGAGCTCCCCTCGTCCCTCGTCCTTCGTCTTCTCTCTCTTATTTGTATGTCGTACTCTCCCCCTCCACCCCCTGTCCTCCATCACAGCACCCCTCGTCTATCCACTCTGTCGGGACCAAGTCTTTCGGGACGTTGGACTTTCCGTCGTCAACTCTTCACTTTTCTTTATCTTTTTCTTTTTATCCTTTTCAGTTTATTTATCTTTCAAGGGTTCATCTCTTCATTTCTTTTTCTTTTTTCTTTTTGTTTTTGTTTTTCAACTTTCATTACTCCCACCCTCCCATCATGGACGACATGGACGACATTGCCGACTTTATCGAGCCGGCATCGGCATCGGCTTCAGCGTCGGCGTCGGTCTCCGCTTCCGATGACAACGACAGCGCTTCCGTCTTTACCACTGATCGCCTCGCCATCACGTCCGACTACGATCCCACCCTCAACCACACCACTGCCTCTTTGGTCGGGTCTGTTACTGACAGCGTCAACGAACACGTCTACGAAAACGGCCGCCGCTACCACCGCTACAAGTCCGGGCGCTACCCCATCCCCAATGACGACATGGAGGCCAGCCGCGAAAACGTGCGCAATGCTCTGTTTAGTGAGCTGTTGGGCGGGCAGCTGCACCTCGCTCCCATTGGCGACACCCCGCAGCATATTATGGACGTCGGCACCGGCTTTGGGGATTGGGCCATTGATGCCGGGGACCGGTATCCCAGTGCCCGCGTTGTCGGACTCGATCTGTCACCCATCCAGTCTGTCTGGATCCCGCCCAATGTCGAGTTTGTCGTCGACGACGTCGAGGACAATACATGGATCCACGGCAGCGATTTTGATCTGATTCATTTCCGCATGGTGGCCGTCGTCCTTAAAGACCCGGCCGCGGCGGCCCGCACGGCTTTTGAAAATCTGCGGCCGGGTGGCTGGGTCGAGTTCCAAGAAGTGTACCCGCGCATCGGCTGCAACGACGATACTCTGCAGGATATCGATGAGTATGTCGTCACCCGCTACTACCGGCTCGCCACCCACGTGCTGCGCCGCCAGTACGGCTGGGACTTGTTTGCGGCCGAGCACCTGCCCCGACAACTCGAAGAGCTGGGTTTCGTCAATGTCCAGCGCCGCGTCTGCCACGTCCCCATTGGCTACTGGCCCAAAGATCCGCGACGGATGCAGCACGCGTTCTTGTTTGAGGAGACGTTGACCGAGTTTATGGCGGCGATGCAGGCGAAGCCGATGAGTGGAGGAATTGATGTCGTCGACGAGGATGGTGAAAGGATCGTGATGACCGCCGACGAGGTGGATGCTCTCTGCGACGAAGTCCGCGCTGCCCTGCGCGTCAAACACGTCCACGCCTACATTCCCTTCCACTTTATCTGGGCCCAGAAGCCGGAGCGGGCGCCGGTGTGAAGGGATGGTGCCGGTAAGAGGAAGAAAAACAACGAAACAACGAAACAACGAAACCACGCGACAACGCGACAACGCACCTCGCAAATCGACGACTGGGCAAAAAGTCTGGATAGAACAGCCCCCATGACTCACGTGGACCAAGCCATGTTCCATAGAGTCAGAAAGAAGAGTCGCAGAGTCAAAACTCAGAAAGAGACAACCCGTGGACTTGGGTCACGCAGGCTTCAGGATGTCCAGACACATCTGCGTCAGGACATCCACACATCCGGCATCACCCCTCCCTGGCTTTGTTCTTCAACACATCCTATTGGTCGGGGGTGCACACTGCACTTCAAGATGGAGGGTTGCAGCGGAAGAGGAAAGTTGTTGGCAGCAAAGCTCCTTTTGGATAGGACACTGAGGAAGTGTCCGCCGGGGCAGGCAATCCTGCAACAACTCACAGGACTGGGTGAGGGGTGGAGATGGGGACCAAGTCGAAAAAGGGCAAGAAAGACTCCAACAGATGTTGCACAACAGCGGGCTACTGTCCACATTGGAGCGACTGACTGCATCGTGATGGGCGGCGGGCGGCCAAGCCGCTGTTAGAAGACCTTCTGGCATTGGCCTTAATTTCTGTCACTTTTGCCGTTCTTGTCGATTGTGACAGAACTATGTGCTTGCTCCTGGAGGGGTCATGAGGTAGTGGTGCAGCTACCCATTGAAAACGAAGAAAAAACCCGACTCCACTCTGACGAGCCAGTTGCATCTTGATCGAACTCCAAAAGATGGGCCGGCCAGAGGCCTCTTCAGAAAAGAGGAAGCAAAATAGGAAATTATTGAGAGAAAAACAGATATGTGAATTTGCAGTCCGAAAAGTATCCAATAGTCAGAGTATCAAAGTGTCAAATGTCGCGAGCCCATCCAGCACCCTTCAGACGGCTCTCGCCGTCCGCCCGTCAGACTGCCTACGGCTTCCGCCCATAGGTCACGTACAAATCAAAGTACGTGTGGTAGCTCGAGTTGCACATGTCGTACCGCACCTCTGTCGTAAACGCCTTGACATCGTCCAGGCTCCAGCCCAGGAACCGCGTGCACAGCGCCAGGCTCATCGACTCGACACCGCCCAAGAAGTTTTCGCGTACAAGCCCGCCGAGCTCCTTCATCTTTTCATTCTTGGGCCACCGGCCAATCGGCCACTTGTACGGGACGCGCACAATGTCAACGAACCCGGCCTCCCGCATGAGGTCGGCGGCTTTCCCACAAGTGTTCAGCAGAAAACCGGCCTTTTCGCTCGCCTCCATCATGACGTCCGTCCACTTTTGGAGGGCGCTGCCCGCGGGTAGGGAGCCGTCGGCGCAGCGGAGCGGGAAATCAATGTCCTGGATTTCGATCCAGCCGTCCTTGTTCAAGAACTCGTACGCCTGTTTGTAGAACCCAGGCCAGTCGCGGAAGGCGCCGGTCATCATCATGGCGTGGATGTAGTCAAACTTGTATGTGAATGTCCACTGCTCCTCGAGGTCGTCAATCTCAAACGACGCATTGGCCGGGGCGCTGTATATGTTGGCGGTGTCCCACAAATACTCTATGGGAGGACGCAACTTACTATCGTTGGACAGGGGACAAGTCAACACCGATGACATGCGACTCGGGGTGGCAGTCGGCTTGAGAAGAGTATTAGTAATGCAATGTGAAACTGATTTGACTCAACAGCATTTACTCACCAAAATCAATCACCCAGTGGCCAGGACCACAACCGACATCAAGGACTCGGTTGGCCTTGGTGAGGGGAGCAAAAGAGAGTGCGCCGAAAGTGTAGAGGCACAGGGCATACTGGTACTCCTGGCGCTCAAGTTCTTCCTGTACATATGTCAGCTATTGTTTATTAAATGTTTTCGTGGTATTTTCAACTTACATCATCGGTCGGCAAGAGGTATTTGCCATCCTTAAAGGCATGGTACTTGCGGCCATTCTCATCACGGTGATTGATGAGGCTGGAACGAAGAGATGCAGTCGATGAGAATATCGACATGCCCTATAGCAAACACAAAATATGGTTAGCAAAAATGCTCATGTGTGTCACCACGCAAACTACCGGTACACGACCAAAAGACAATCGAGGGACTGTGTTTGTCCTGTCCTATGGGCTGGCGGATTACGCCACCCACGAGGAGGGGCATCCGTGGGGGCAGCTTTTTTATTTCATATAGATCAACTTACATCGCCCAAAGCAGAGTCTGTGTCGGTGTTGTCAGCCGACATCTATGATGGTATTAGCTGCTGAAGCATCACAAAGATCAGAAACACACTCTCCAGGTCTCACTTACGTCACTGTCGGCCTCCAGGAGGAAGTCCTCGTCATACTCGTAACCTTGAGCCATGGTTACTGCTTGTTTAGCCGCTGCGTGTAGAAATAAAACTGTTGACAAAAATATGGGGTATCAAGAAGGTTCAAAAGATGCTGGACAACGGTGATAGTGATCGTTCGCCGTGGTGTCGGTATGAGCGAAGCAGCAGCGGCTGCTATGCCTTGGATGGACGCTTCCAAGCAAGGTCGGTAACCGTGGATTCTCCAGGTTCCCCTGAATCCCGATAACGCGTAGCTGCGAGATGGGATGAGGGTGAAGGAAGAATGTGGTAGAGAGTGAAAGAGGGTTATGCTGTTGACTGTGAAGAGAAAAGAAAGAATCAAATGAGCACCGTGTTAGAGTCGTCAGAGGCGGGTCGTCGATGCTCTTATGTATCTTCGTCTTTTCTCTTTTTTGTCCTCTCACTCTCTCGCTTCTTGAGAATAAATGAATAAAAAAGTACCTGCAAGAACAGACGAGCAGGAAGACAACTCTTTGGTTCAAGGTAGGTGGAGTGGGCGTACGTAGCCAGGGGGCTCAGGACAAAAACATTGGCTGCACAAACAACAGAAAACAAGATGCCCGAAGTCTGCGTTGACCAAAGAAACGAGAGACAGTGGTTGGCTCGGTTCGGGTGAAACCATGGTCGCCGGGGAGCAGCAGCGGCGAGGACGGACAGCAGCGGAAGTATTTGTCGTAAAAAAAAGTAGACAAGTAGAGAGTAAGTAGAAAGCAAATACGATCAACACAGGAGACAAGAAAGAGTTGATGAGGCTCGGGCGGTTTCGGCGGGTCGATGGAGGTGGCCAACGCAACGCTGAGGTATCGGCGGAGGAAGAATCTGGGCAGGAGAAGAAGAAAAATAAGAGAAATAAGGAGAAAGGGAAGGGAAAACGAAGGAAAAACGAGGGGAAAAGAGGACAACAAAAATACACGGAACGAATGAAGCGCGAGAGCAAAGAAACGATACGAAATAGGAAAATTAGACGAAGACAACAACCACAAAAAGACGACAAAAACCACAAAAAGTTGGCCAAAAAATCGAGTGCTCAGATTTCTTCAGCAACACCAGCGGCACCAACAGTGGAGGTGCATATAAGCGATAGGCCGACAAGAAGTCAATAGCGGTTCGAGTAGCACAGACAACCAGGCGTTGAAAGTGTCCGTTAGCGGCCACTAATCCCCCTCTTTCTACTTGGTTTGTGTTCGCTGTTTGCGCTGTTTATGTCGCAGGGGGCGCCTCGTGTCTTCGTGTTCAGTTTATGTTGTGGTATGACGTTGGTAGGCTTATGAGGTCTGCCTGCCTAGTGGTTTTGATCTTTGGTTACTTTGAGCTCTGGTGCTTGATCTGCTTATTCGTTTTGCGGTACGGTGTGCAGCGAATGCGAACACGGGATTCGATCGAGTATATGAATGTCCGGTGTGACACATTTGGTTGAGATGGTAAAGAAGCAAGATGCCGGCATAGAATTCTCACACACACCGGAATAAAAAATAATAATAGACGGGATGAGAGGAAACACAAAAAAAGTATAATAAAGTGTTTGACCAAGAAGACAACGTGGAGCTCGGCGAAGATGAATGGGGTTGTGAGAATGCAAAAGAGAAAAATTATGATGAAAATATGATAAAAGTATGAGACTGAAGCCAAAATGTGATAGATATGATAAGTGACCTGGAAAGAAAGGGAGCAAAAAAAGGGTGGAGGGTACTCGTACGCAGCGCAGAATAGACGAATGCAAGAGTCACCCCATTATGCAGCCTCTGAACACAGATGTGCGGCTGGCCACAGAGATTCTCTTGCAACAGACGCAGTTGGCGACAAGGGTTTGAAGAGCGAGACGCGGAATACGGAGGGACAAGCGAAGAAATGATGAGAAATGTGAGAAGTGGGCAACCGAGTTGGTAAAGAAGAGCCAGAAAAAATGGCAAGGAAAAGAGGGAAAACGAAGAGAACAGCGCCCAGCATTAAGCGAGAAACGCTGAAGCGAGTCGCAGGAGCTAGACGAGTGTTTGTCGACCGCCGAATTGTGATCTATCGCGGATTGCGGGCAACTGGAGAAAGCCGCCATTGGCGTGTTGTATTGGCAGGAAATGGTGAGCCGGCGGCACAGTCCACCGCGGTCAAGAAGGGAGAGCAAAAGAAAAAAAAGGTGACGATCGTGGCAGATTGTAGAGATGATGGGGAATTCTCGAGAAAGGGGCAAAATTGGAAAGCAAGAGAAAATAGATATGGCAAAGTCGAGAACGGTAGGAAAGGCATTGGGTTGCACTTTCCGTTCGATGTACTGTTCGTATGCCGGCTGCTGGCCAGGAAGGAGCTAACGTGCAACTGCCTTCTTCGCTACGTACGCCCAGCGAAACAACGTGCGACACGGCCACAAAAAAATCAATTGGACGAAAGAGCGTTGCAGGACATGCCGTTCGCAGTTTCCGCGTATACGATGGTGCATACTCCGTACAGGTGCAGGCTCGACCGGCGGCCATTCGCTGTTTCCCAGTTACGTTCTCGCTGCACGAGATTCTGCATTTGTAAAGGAAGGCGCGGGGCTGACGATGGGGGTCGGCGGTTGCAAAATGGAAGGAGGGGAAGAGGGGGAAAGAAGAAAAGAAGAGGGGAGGCAAGAGGTCGAGATATGGCAAGGAAAAGGAAGCAAGCAAAGAACATGGCAAGACACAGAAAAAAAGAAAAAAAGAAACAGATACGACGTAAAGACCCCACGTATCACAGTCCTGGCCAGACCGTGAGAATATGGTCGGCCGAGAGCGCAACAAAATGGTGTCTGGGAAGCAGTGATAAGACAAGACAGGCCACAGGGCACGCTCTTTACTTTTCCGCCAACCCTCGTAGGCACTTTGTATGTTAGGAAGCTCAAGAAAAAGATACCATGTTGGTGAGAGGCAGGAGCGACGGTGAGGGAAAGAACGGCCGGCATCGAAGCAACAGAAACCTCTTTAAGAAGGAACGGCCATCCCAACAAACGCCATTTCTGTGGCCTGCCGAACTTGAGCATCTTGCTTCTCGTTAACCTTTTTTGTCCATCCTCATTCTCATTATCGTGAAGGTGACCAGACATCAGACCGCCATGCCACGCAAATCCTCCATCATGGCGTACAAGACACGGCAGCACTTCCTTTGTATCGCATATCCCAGGTTCAGCACTCCAGACTGTTCCGACACTTGAGACCCTTCCTGTGAGTATTCGGACACCGTAAGTATATGTGTTTTGTCTCATGGGAGGAACACGCATCTAGAAACATCCTCGATGGACTCTCGACACGTTTTTGTGAACCCATGACTGATACCCTAATTTCCTTCATTTCCGATTTCACCTCAATGTCTCCGGCTGAACTCTGCACATTTTCCCAGGGTTGCCAATGTCCGTGGAACGCAAGACACAACCAGAGGCAAGACAGTCGTGAGCAAGCATCAGCCACGAGCAGATTTTTGGCCAGCAAATCGGTCACCGACACAGCGACCATGACTGTGGCAATCCTCTTCACACTGGCTTGTCATAAGGGAGTGCCCATGCGGCAGCGACAAAGTCTGACGCCCAGCGCCGGGCCAAAGACATGTTTGGTCTTTTGGTCATGAACATGCAAGACATGCCTCAAATCCTATTTTCGACGGCATTGTTTTTGACCGAAACGCCAACACACAACTTTGGGTTTGTGACGACAACACGAGCGATACAGCAAAAGATTCAGAAAAGCATGCAATTGCAACCGCATGTGGGGGTTGAACCGGCGAGTGCAGAAACTTACGAAAAGAGAAGAGGAGAATTGAAGGTGACTCGGGAGCACAAAAAAGCAGAAGACGAAAAAGAAAGAAGGCAAACGACAGGAAAACGACAATAAACGACAGAAAACGGCGAAAATATGACAGCCCTCGTCTATCAAGTCCGCTTTGAGTCGTTGTGGGCTTGTCAGTTTCCTCAATTGGAAATTTGCCGCTGGTGGGAGACCCTTGCCCGCTCTCGTCCTCCTCGTGCTTCTTCATCCTTCTCCTCTTCCTCTTCCTTTGATCTTCGTCTTCCCGCCCCGTTGAGCCAAGCAATGGAACGCCATGCAATGCAGCTCTTCGTTCTGCCACTTGCGCTCTTGCCCGCTGAAATGAGGAAGATGCCCACCGGCAGGGGGCGGGGACGGAACGGGACCCTATTGGGTATGTTGGGGGGGCCAGGCCCTCTTCTTCGAGGCGCCCCTCTCAGTCCACGCTGTCCCTTGCTCATGGCAGGTCTCGGCCGTCTGTCATTGGTACAGCCGGCTCGAGCACACCAAGTCAAGCCCACGACCAAGCCATATTTATTGTGTTTGTGCGAGCACAGAGGCATTGCGTCCTGTCCACTTTTGCGCCAAAAATCGCTGCAGAATACGACGACAGAAAAGATGGGGAGGGAGACAGAGAAAAAGCGACGAGGAGGAAAGGAGAAAGTGCACGAAAGAAGGCACAAAAAAACATCACAACGGACATCTAGCCATCTAATGTCGTCTCCGCTCCGAGAGGTGGCCAAGGCCAGCGGAACCGGTTCAAGGGCTCGGGATGCGTGCTCGAACAAGGCCACATCTTTGGTTTCTTTCCCACCGAAACTCTAGGGTTCATCACGCACGGTGCGTCGTATTGACCGTTGCACCTCTACTTGTACTGTGCGCAGTTGCGGGAGGAGGGCGGGAAGAGCAGTCGGCTGTGGGCCTATGGTGGGCTGCCCATTTCCCATCTTCCCATGTCCCATTTCCTGGGTTCTGGGTTCCCGCACTTCTCTCAGCTATCATTTGGGCATCGAATGGACCCAAAAACGTGCAATCTCTGTCCCAATCTTGTGCCGCTCGCCTCCCAGTTCCTGTCCTGTGCGCTGGGCAGGCAGGCTGGGCACGACCTGCAGCCAGCACGAACAAATGTCCTGTTTTTGCGGTGTTCTTGTGCTTGTACATGCTCCGTACCTGTGGTGTCCCGCCCATCCTCTCGCCTGGCACCACCCAGAACCCAATAACCAGAGCATCGGAAACTGGACTTGGTACGGATGGCAAGACGGCTGTTGGTTGGCAAAGAGATGCCAGACATATCGGTCACATTTGACAGGAGCCCACTGCGACTGCAGAATCGACAAAAAACGGCCCCCAATTTGAGGTTTGCTTTCCGATTTTGCAACACAACATCCGCACAACATCACAAAGATCACACGAAAGAGTGGGACGGCAAGCACATGTCTGCAAACATTTTGAAGAGTACAGAACGTCTTCCTCTTCTATCCTTGAAGTGCATGACAAAAAAGAAACGCTAAGAACAGTTTTAGTTGTCCGGTCTGCAGGCTTGCGGGACGGGAGCGGGGGCCATCTTTCTTTTTTTCTTTTTCTTTTTCTTTTTCTTTTTCTTTTTCTTTTTCTTTTTCTTTTTCTTTTTCTTTTTCTTTTTCTTTTTCTTTCTTTTTCTGTCTTTCCCCTTTTTACATCTGCCTGCCGCTCGTTGGTCGCCGTTGCAGCCCATTTTAAAAAAACAATGAGAACAATATGGGGCCAAAAAAGACAATGTCTGGCAGCCTGGCCTTGTCCTGGAGGTCGGTCCCCACAACACCAAACCCACCCTAACCGCCCACAATGCAACGACGACGTATCCAGACCGAAAGAAACAAAGGCAAAAAGTGTGGACAACCCTTTCTCTTCCCAGCTCTCCTTTTGTGTCTGCTTTGTCGCCGATCACATCCTATTTTAAGTCCAGCAAGCCCTGTCACATCTGGGCGGTGTGGAGGGCTGCTTGGCGGAATCAAAGAAAAACAGCTGCACACACAAAAACAGACAAAAGCAGCCAAAGATGGACCGGATGAGCCAGCCACCGAGGGCGAGAAAAAGTGCGTGACGGGTGCTGAGGGAGGGTAGAGTGACAGCCCGAGCCCTTTTCTCAAAAGAAACTCGAGGACATTGCCCGACATTTGCTTAAAAGAGGACATAGGTCGCGACGACGGGTGATGCAAAAGAGACATGAGAAGGGTCACCGTTCGGATAATGTGCAGTGTGAATGTGAGAGGAAGCAAGTGCGTCAAAGGAAGGAAGTGATGAGAGACAGTGACGGCATATCCCATGGCCTGCCTGCCCTCTTCCGCATTGTATGCCCCGGTCCCAAGTCCAAGATACTCCCTGCTATCGCCCTGCAGTCTTCTTACGATACTGCCGGCCCGCCTGCCCTTTGCAGCTTGCCGATGCATCCATCTAGGCCACATCCAGAGAGATAGTAATGCAGAGAAGAGCAAAAAAGGACGCACGCAGGTCATCGAGTACGCAAACGCAAAACCACGCAAAAGAGCAACACAGCCAAAAAGAGGACAGACAGTCAAACAAAGTGGACTGAGTCGAACGACCTGACTTGCGGCCAGGTCGGGGTACTCGTAAGTTTACTTTTCATCCGGTACACCCTCTTTCCTCACCATCCTCCTCGACATGCAATTTTGACTCTGCACCTCACTTTCCGGTCACTTTAACTCACTCATACCAAAGTACTCAAACAAAGTTTGTCTGTCACCCTTATCACCCTGCATTCCCACCGCGTTCCGGTGGTTTGGTCCGTCCATTTCATGCTTGTCCCAACGCACGGTCAGCTTTCCCAATAGAAGAGAAACACAAAGAGACAGGAAGAGACAGAGCAGGTATTAAGGTCGCGCATTCTCCTCCTCCACTTGAGTACTTCACGCCCCCCTTCTCTTGGAAAAAAGTAGCCGTCCAACGCCCACTTTACACCTTGTGTTTCCTTCCCTTTCCTTTCCTTTTCTCTTTTCTTTTCTTCTTCTCCTCTTTTCTGTTAGCTTTTGCCTCTGTGATTCGTTAACACCATCTCGTTTCCTTCTTCCTCTTTCTCGTTTCTTTGTTTCCGACTTTTTCGTGTGACCGGCCACCCACCTCGCAGCTCGACAGACACACGCAGACTCGCAGACGCGCACACGGAGAGTCGAAGAGTCGTAGGAGTCGCAGCCGCATACCGTACAGTGACGGGACAGCTGTACATCGTCCTCTTTTTTCAGCTTCCACAACGCCTCGCCTCCCGTTTCAACTTCGACAGCTGGCAGACAGCTCCCTTCGAGTACTCATATTATCGCCACCCAGCACCGGCCGCAACAACCATGATCCTGGACAACTTCTTGTGGACAGGCTCGGCCTGGACATCGGCTGGCCTGGGTCTGGGCCTCGTCCTGCTCGCCTACATCGCCGCATCGACCATCAAATCGTGGCATCGCCTGAGACACATCCCGGGTCCACCAGGTGCTGGGTTCAGCAAGTGGTGGATGCTGCGTAACACCTTGGGTGGGAACATGCATCTGGCGACCAAGGCCGCGTGCCGAGAGTACGGTAAGTTGAGGTGCACAAGTGAGTTCCCTCACTAATGGATGCTTTTTCTTGGAGACGAAAAGGGCGGGGACCGGGGCAGAATCTGACAGCTCAAGCTGTGTGACGTTACAGACGTTTTCGTTGGACATTTCTAGATATTGCTGCTTTCTTTTTCTTTACTCTGTTCTCGCAAATTACTTATCACTAACGCCTCGACAGGCCCCCTTGTCCGCCTTGGCCCCAACCAGCTGGTCACCAACGACCCGGAAGTGCTCCGCCGGCTCTGGGCCGTCCGATCGCCGTATAAAAAGGGGCCCTTTTACGAGGCCGTCCGCTTCAACCCGGAACGCGATAATTTGATTTCTATGCGCAACGATGCCCTCCACAACGAGCTACGCGCCAAGATGGCGCCCGGGTACGGCGGCAAGGACAACGAAAGCCTCGAGGCCGCCATGGACAAGGAAATCCTCGTGTTTTGCGACCTGCTCGAGCGCAAGTACATCTCGACCGAAACCGACTACCGCCCTGTCGACCTTGCACGCAAAGTGCAGTACCTGACCCTGGACGTGATTACGGCGCTCGCGTTTAGCAAACGTTTCGGCTACACGGAGCAAGATACCGATTTGTACTCGTACATCAAAATCACAGAGGACAGCATGCCCGTCATGATGTTTCTGTCCATCTTCCCTGGTCTCGCCAAAGTGCTGCAGTCGCGTCTTTTCCGTCGTCTCTTGCCGTCGGAGCACGACCACGTCGGGTTTGGCCGGTTCATTGCTGTCGCCAAACAGATTGTCGGTGACCGTTTGGCATCCGACCAGCCGCACCGCCGCGACATGCTCGGCTCGTTTTTGGCGCACGGCCTGACACGCGAAGAGGCCGAGGGCGAGACACTCCTACAGATCATTGCCGGGTCCGACACGACAGCTACTGCCCTCCGTACCACCATGCTCTACCTCATGTCGTCGCCGCACTCGTACCGCAAACTCGCCGATGAAGTGCGCGGAGCGTCCGCCCAAAACTGCATCTCGTTGCCCGTCGTCACCGACGCCGAGGCCCGCACTCTGCCCTACCTCCAAGCCGTCATCAAGGAAGGGCTGCGCATCAACCCGCCTGTGGCCGGCACCATGGACGTCGTCGTGCCCGAGGGCGGCGATGTCATTTGTGGGTACACCGTGCCTGCCGGCACTGAGGTCGGCTGCTCCGAGTTTGGTGCACAGAGCCTGTCGACCATTTTCGGGCCGGACGCCGACGTGTTCCGGCCGGAGCGGTGGATTGAGGCCGAGAAGGAGGACAACAAGGACGGCGGCGAACGCATCAAGCAAATGAATAACACGTGGAACTTGATTTTCAAGTACGGCAAGTGGCAGTGCCTGGGCAAGGAGGTGGCCCTCATCGAGCTCAACAAGGTCTTTGTGGAGCTGCTGCGGCGGTACGACTTCACGCTGGTGAACCCGCCGAAGCCGTGGCACTCGATTAATGCGGGCATCTTTATCCAGTCGGACCTATTTGTCAAGATCACGCGAGTGGAGGCGGCGAAAGAGAAGTCGTAGGACGAGAGTGTTGTGCATTTTAATGATTGTTTTTGCCTGCTTTTGTTTTGATTCCCTGGTTGTTACTCGGAGGATATCGCGTCGTTCGGCGCTGACCGCTTTCTGTCTGGTCTATTTGTCGTTTTCATGATGTCTGTTCACTTTGTCTTTTAGTTAATATCCAATGATGTACACGCCTTTCTTACAAACATACCTGACTCTTGTCGTTCTTTTATGTAGGCTATTTTTTTGTTCTCTTGGTGAAGTAAAGTTCTGTAGTCTGGATGTAGGACAGCATGGGAGAGCGGTGGAGGATTTAGCGCTTGCATTCACTAAAACGTTTCGCCACTTAACAAAATTGCTGGACAACAAGGCTGAACCAATTTTGGTTGTATTCAACTCCCTTTCAACTCTTTCTCATTTATTTACTTTTCCACAACACACAACATCTGGCACATCCAACAACAACAAATCACATCCCCCGTCAAGTGACGCGGCCATGGTGACCCTTCATCGAGCCATCTGGGACCACTGCCTCCTGGCAGCACGCCAGATTGCAGGGGCCGACACTGCCGACGCAAACTCAGACGCAAATTCAAACTCAAATTCAAAGCCGACCATCGCCGGCCTTGAAGGCTGTGATGCACCATTCATCAACCTGCTCCAACGGCAGGCCGCACAGATCCTGCGTATCGATGCCGACGACATCCCAAGAGCGTCGCCACTCATCAGCCGCCGCCTCGATGACCTGATTGAGATTGCCCATGCCCGATTCTACGCCTACCCGCCCAGCGATGTGCCGGCCTGCTGGCGACATCTGTACACGGATGCCAGCATTTTGCTGTTTGCCGCGCGGTGGTCCGGTTTTCGGAATCGGCGCGAAACGCTTCCCCGCGCCTCGAACCTCCGCGTCTTGCGTCAACAGACCAACCTCAACCTGAACCTGACCACGGCCGATCTCGACCTTTTGATCCGGCCGCTCGACTTGGCCCTGATTCTGGCCGGCGGCGCGGGTCCACAGTCGCGCGGCCGGGCCTGGATCCACGAGACCTTGGATTTGTTGCACTGGGTCTTGGAGGAAGATGACGCGTGTTTGGTGGAAGAAGGCGATACAGATACACATGGGCCGAGAAAGCGTCCGCGGCAGCACATCACCGACCCGCCGAGTCTTCGTGCGCCCCGTGGCCAACGCGTGCACGACTTTGCTAGTGAGCAACAGTTTAATGACAACGGCAGTGACGGAGGGGATGTCTTCACCCCGCCCGTCGAACGGCCCATCCCCGTGTCTGGCCCGCTCGGGTTTGAAGAATTTCAAGAGTACCTGGACCGCGACCGCGGCCGGAAACGCACCCCGCTCGTCCTAAAGGGCATGCTCGAGCGCTGGCCAGCGTTTGATAAACAGGGCCAGCGGCTGTGGTCGTCGCCCGCCTATCTGATGCATCGTACCTTGCGGGGGAGACGGCTGGTGCCCGTGGAAGTGGGCAGGAGCTATGTCGACGAGGGATGGTCGCAGAAGATTGTGCCTTTTGAAGAGGTTCTGGCTCCTTTGGCTGGGTGGACCAATGGAGATACGGCGCCGAAAGGAAAAGGCGAGGCACAGCCCACCATGTACCTCGCCCAGCACGCCCTCTTTTCTCAAATCCCCCAGCTCCAGGCCGACCTCGCCATCCCCGACGCTTGCTATACTTCTACTTGGACCGAAGACGACGGCGGCAACAACGACGACGACGATATTGGCATCCCCGAGGTTCCCGTTAACGCCTGGATCGGACCTGCCGGCACGATTACACCGCTGCACACAGATCCACACCACAACCTGCTGGCCCAGGTCGTGGGCCGCAAGTATATCCGTCTGTACGCGCCCGAGCATACTGCTGCCCTAGAGCCACGTGGATACGAGGAGGGTGGTATCGATATGAACAACACGAGCAAAGTAGATGTCGGCGTGGTGGAAGGCTGGGACGTTGTCGAGGAAGCAGACGAGATTAACGACGACGAACGAAAACGTTTCCGCGACATTCCCTATGTGGACTGCATCCTGGAGCCGGGCGATACTCTGTACATCCCGCTCGGCTGGTGGCACTATGTCCGCAGCCTGAGTGTGAGTTTCAGTGTCAGCTTCTGGTGGAATTAGGAATCTGACGCCGAGGTGTAATTACTGGTAGGAATCTCAGAGAGGACTCTCAGAGAGTGGTGGTGACTTTTTGCAGCATTTTCAGCCATTGTTCACATATATACCCATTTCATTTTGCTAGAATTTAACAGCATTGGCCTGTTTGATCATCTGAAAGACATACTTTGTACTTTAAAATAATACTTTACCATTAAAGCTTGGACGAGTCAGTCACGCGACCGCCTCCCACGTAATTCGACGCCTTCCCAAGTGGCGATTGTGGGGAAATCCCGATCAATTAAATTTAGCAAGAACCAGGGTTCACTTTATTTCCCCTTTCCCTTTCCCCTTTCCCTTTCCCCTTTCCCCGGGATTTTAAGTTGTTACTGTATTTTACGAAAAACGCGACCCCACGATGCGACAGTCGCGTTGGTCCCCTTTCCCTCCCGTGTAGAATCTCTTCTTTCATTCTCGTCTGACGTCGTGCAATTGTATGTTGTAAGACTGTGCCTTCTGTGAAATCTTTTCCCGATCGTACCTTCCGAGCGCATTCCGAACTTGTTTGCGCTCGCACTTTCTCTTTTCTCTCAAAAGTTTTCCTTAGCTGGTCGCTCTTTCCCTCTTCTCTCCTCCGATCTCTTGGCATCCAGGGGGTGAGTGGCCAAGCCATTAAACGTTCCATTAAGTTTTTACGTACAACGTAATTACCCTTTTTGCACGCGGGCTCATGTGGCCATGGACAGTGCAGCTTTCCAGTTGTCGTAGAAACTTTCATAAATGTTCTTGTCCCGCGCTTTCCGTATGTTGATCACGAAGGGAAAGAACGATAGACCAACAGGCGACGACACAAGAGAGCAGTAGGCAGTAACGACGGCGCCCCTGAGGCATGTGAACTGCAAATAAATTGGCAAAGATGGGCAATGACCCAGAAAGAACGCCGGCCGAATTAAGAAGGAAGAAAGGTTGCTCAGAGTGCTATGAGAGACAAATAATGCCACGACAGGTCCGCGAAAACAGCAAAAACAGCAAGAACCCGCAAAAAAAGGAAAGAACAGACGATAGTATACACCCAATAAACGCCACAAACCCCTTCCCAAGGCAAGAACGACAATAGACAAAAAGACAAAACAGACAAAACAGACAAAAGAAACGTAACGACAATAGGAAAGGACCATGAATAGGGAAAGAGAACAGAAAAGGAAAGGGAAGGACACCAAAAAAAATCAAAACGCCTCCGGCTTGCAAAAATCGTCACACGCTTTTTCGTCTTTCCCCGTTCCCTTTGCCGTACTCGGCTGGGAAACATGCAAAAGCGCTGCGCTTCCCTCTTTCGAAACCCTAGACTTTTCAAACTCGCTCTCAAACTCTCAACACACTCTTCTCACTCTTCTCACTCTCTTCTCACGGCCAAATAGCACAGATCGTCATGCCGTCGAAGCGGCCAATCACCACGCTCAGAAAGTCACGATACTTCTCGACAACAGGCACTGGCTTGGCTGGTGCAGCGGGCGCGGCGGGCACGGCAGGTTTGGCAGGAGCAGCGGGTGCAGCAGGCTTCGTTGGTGGTGTTGCCGGCGCGGTCGCAATAGCAATGGCCGGCTCTGTCGCTGCTGCTGCTGCCGCGGCCACCACCTTGTCTGCCGGTGCCTTAGCTGCCCCCGCCTTGTCCTTGACCGCCTCGGCTCGCCGCGCGTGGCCCTCACGACGAACAACAGTCCCCTCAACGTCTCTCCGCAGGTTCAACGGATTTGTAATCACCGGCTTGCCGGCCTCTGGCAGGATGCCCCGCCGAATCGCCACGACCCAGCTGAAGCTGCTCCGCACGAACCCGGCAAACTGGCTGCTGTGCACCAGCACCTCGAAATCGACAATCGCCTGCTGGTCCCACGACATCTTGTGCAGCTCCTCGAGTTCGGCTTTATCGAGGAGTGCTTCCTTGGTGACGACATGGATATCCCGCTTGGCGGCGTCGGCAATAAACATGTTGCGGTGCTCTTTGGAGCCCGTAGCCAGGTAGACCGTCTTCAAATTGCTGCGCTCGGCTTCGTCGAGGTAAGCCGGGGCTTGGGCGTCGTAACCGGGCCAGCCGACCTTGGCGGCGTCTTCGGCGACACGCAAGTGAGCGCCCAGGAAACCTTGAGGTGCCAAACGGCTGCGGCCGAGCGAGGTCACAACCGAAGAAGCGTCGTCGTCAAGGGAGTCGGTGCTGTCGGAAGCAGCCATGGTGAGTTCGGGAAACAGGATGGCATCGCTGACCATGGGCACGCCGGCCTGCTTCTCCATGGCCCAGAGCGTGGCGGCGGCCAGCTTGCGGATGCGGTCGGGGAACCGGAACAGGCGCGGGAAGGCAACGGCAAAGTCGTGCGGTTGTGAGTCGCGGTTCCAGTTGGACAGCGCCAAGCGCTGGCGGATGCGCAGTGGTGTCTTGGCCGACATGGTCTTGCTCGCGGGCACCTTGGCGTCCATCCAGGCGTCAAAGGCTGCGCGCCAGCCGGTCGGGTCGATGACGAGCTCCTTCATGCGCGGGAACTTGCCGACATCGTTGGCGCGCATAGCGGGGGACTTGTTGACGGGCGGGAGGCCAGGAACCTCGGCGTCGCTGCGCACAGCGCGCATTTGCGGGCACGCGTCCTTCCACGCCGCGATGAAATAGTCGACGTCGTACAGCGTGTCCATCTCGACGCTGTGCTCCGAGTCGCCCAGATCGCCCAGATCGTCTTCGGCACGGGCGCCGATGCGCGGGATAATGATCGTGGTGGCGCCGGCCTCCATGGCATACCGAACGCAGTTGAGCCACATGTTGCCGACGTTGCCGATGCCGCCATTGACCATTTCGCAGTGCCACACCAGTCCCTCCTGGAACTTGATGGCATCGCACATCTTGCGAATCGGGCGGGCATCCAACAGTCCCTCGACGGGGTCGCGCAGGACGGCGTCAATGTACTCCTGTTTGGAGATGGAGGCGCGGGCGGACTCGAGTGTCAGCGGGCGGGATGAGGGTTCATTGTCGGCGGCGTCGGCGGGGGCGTTCGTCTTTTCTGTGTCGGGTGTCTTCTCGGTCTCGGGCGCCTTGTCGGTGGCAGGGGTGTCTGTCGTCGGTATCACGTTGGCTGGCGGCTTGTCGGGCCATGCGGACCCAGCATCGGCTGGTGGTTTGCCGGACGTTTCTGGTGCCGGCGGGACATCTGGGTTGGTGACCTTGCCGCCCTTGTCAGTAACAAAGTGGCTGCTGACCGTCGAGGGCACATCGGTCGTCGAGGCAATCAGAATCAAAAAGACAAGAAGGCTGCCGCCCAGCACGAGCTTGCCCCATCGTGTCTGCAGGAGTGTTCGTGGCCCTCGCCGAGTGGCGGTGGCTGGTGCCGAGGATGATGATGGTGATGATAATGCCGGTGACGCTTCCGGGTCGAGTGGCTGGTATGTGTATGCTGAAGACTTTCCTCCGCTGATGGATGCCATGCCGGCATGGTACGCCTGCTGGACATGTCGTAGCATCAACGAGGGGAAGCCGGTGCCCGACGACATGGCGGGATATGGGAGGATGTCGTGGACGAAGAAAAGAAAAGAGAAGGACAGGGCTGGTCGACTGGGGGGAACAAGTGAACCCCGGACGGGCTGGGCGTGGTTTGGAGGGTGACAAGAGCAGTGCTCGAGTGTGGTGTATGATGGGAGAAGAGGACGAGAGAACGAAGGGAGGGAGAGGGACAACCGCGTCAGGATGACAAGAAAACACGCAGCCTCAGGGACCAAAGAATGATCGGCTTGCCCACCAAGAGAAGAAGGAGCAAAAAAGAAGGAAAGGAACAGCTCCGAAAGTACGGGGTAGTGGAGGGTCCAGTCCAGACGGTTGACGGTGCCAATGGAAGGGGGGGGGGGGACGGACCGGTAGTACTGGTCTTTTTGGTGAAGAAAAAGGAGGAACAAAAATAAAATAATAAAAAAAAGAGTGGACTGGATGGTGATCGACTGGACAAGAAGATGAGACGAAAGGCAAAAGGAAGAGAGAGAGAGCGAAAGTGGGATGGAGAGAGACAACTTCGTCAAAAGATGACGGTGTGGGGAGTACATGCAAAAGACAAGAAGGATGGATGAGAGACAGATGGATACAAAAGGTGACAGGAAGAGACAGGAAGAGATGCGGAGGAAGAAAAAAATGATGTGCCTGCCTGGGGAGAGGGACAGAAAAGGACCGTATGGCCTCAACAAGCGTTGAGCGTGTGGCTGATGATAGGAGATGAGGTGCTGAACTGGAAAGAATGATAGTTCCTGTCCTGGAAGGGAGAACAAACAATCAACGCGCCACAGTCGAGCCAGTCCACCACCGTCGATTCCGTCTACGAGCCAAGATTTCATATTATTGATTTTATTACGGTTGATGGTGTGTGGTCGGCCAGGTCCATCAAGTGAATACGGAGGGGGCCCATTGCTTCTTCGAGAATGACAAATAGTACCTTATCGGGCAGTGCCTTGGGCAACTATTGACTGACGAGATGAAAGAAAAGGGCGCGGCGGCGGCAGGGCGGAGCCTGGGCAAGCCTTGGTGAGGGAGAGTATGTATACGAAGAGAACGATGGGAGGAGAAGGAAGAGGATCCAGGCCTTGTGCCAGGAAAGTGCCAGGTTTTGCTGTGGATGAGATAAGTATCCTCCCCACCCATCCCGCAGGGCTGGGTACCCAGAAAAATGAATGAAAGAGACAAAAAGGGACGAGGAAGGAAAGTTGAAGAACAGTGATGGATGGCCGAGATGGCATGGCGTCTTTTCGTCTTTTGCCCTGCGGCGTAAGCACATTCGTAAGACATTTTTTCGTTTTCTGTGGACTCCCAAACGGGGGCCCGTATCAAACGGAGCCAGGACAGGGGGCTAGGCCAGCTGCGAGTGCCATTCGCCATTGGCCATCACTGACACAGGCTCACAGGCACAAGACAATCGAGACAATTAACGGTTCCTGAAGAGAGGCAGTGACAAAAATCAGAAGCAGAATTTGCCCGATTGAAGCACAGAAATGTGCTAGTCGCAAGTCCGTTCTCTTCGAAATAGTGAGGTACTTGTCTCTCGCCGCGTGCAACAGTTTGTTGGTCGTTTTCTAGCGCAGAAAACGGTGGGAGGCGTTGAAGGATTTTGGGTGAGAAGGAAGGGCGATGTTCCTTTTCGGTGTGAGATACGGAGGGAGATACACCCAGATACGACGTACAAGTGAGATACTTGCAAAACTACTTGTTCTGACAAAACTCGGACAAAAGACTGACAGGCAATTCAGGGCAACAAACGGTCTTTGTGGTGATTGTGGTTACTCTGCAGTAGTTGAGTCCATTCAAGTCGACTTGCCTCTGCACTGCGCCGTACGACAACGGTTTTCCAGCCCCGAAGCCGAGAGAAACCAAGGTCTGACACAGAGCTGGATGGCTGTAATGGCTGTGACGGCTGTGACAAAATGTGACTCCCACGGAAAAGCGAATCGAATTTCTTCATCACTCTGTCGCAAAGGTCCCCTGTTTCTGGCAGTTGTTCCTTCCAATTCCCACCCCGGTCTATCGAACCCGTCTGCCGTCTACCGTTCGCCATCCGCCAACAAGTAGACGTAGGTGCCCGGTGGTCGAGGGAAGATGCCGCCTTCTGTGAGCTACTTTTGAAATACGAAAGACAAGCAATTTCACTGCAACAAACCTCACATTGTGGGTGACATTCTGCTGCATGCCATGTTCTGTCTGTCCACTGGATTGAACACGGGCCTTGCGTCAACATGTCAAGTCAAAATACAGCGGAGTTCACAAAAAACGGTGCCGACAGAGATAACGGAGCAAACCAAACGAAGCGAAGCTGCGGTTTGAGTTAAGCCTTTGGGGTTTCAGTGGATATTCGGACAGGACTTGTGGGCCTGCCAACTGAGATCCGCCAATATTGACGCAGGCAATTACGATATGACAAAAGAGAGTTTTTAAGAAAAAAGAAGGACATCCTCGCCAAGATGGCAGGGCGAAGAAAGGCCAGGGTGAGTTTGTTTCCTATCTGGGCAGCATCTTGGGGGTTCGGCTCTCGCGAGCTTCCTCAGGTCATTAAACAGAAAACATGGCCCCTTTCTTGGCTGCAGTCTGGCCGTCGTCCGGTTTGCAGCTGGAATCGCAGCACCCGCGAATTTGCGGATTGCAAAATAGGGGGCTCAAATGCCGTCAGCAAAACTCAAGTGAGATACGAGAGTGGGAGCATATCTTTGGGGCGTTCTCGGGCGTTGTCTCCCTAGCTGCTTTGATGCTCCTTTTTTCCATTTTGCGCCCGTCACCATTTCGTATTTTCTTCTCCCAGGGCTGAGTGGGGGTGATTCCTCTTCTAATTCAAAATTTCAATTCTTCCTTTTCTCGCTTCTCTCGTTTGTTCCCTCTGCCGCCTTGCATGGAAAGTCTCGTATCCCAATGGAGACAAATTGAAGAAGGTGACGACGGGTCCAATGCAAACTTTGAAGGTCTTCCAAACTAAAAAAGTTGCGCCCTAGGCCGCTGCTCCCAATGAAACCCGGAGAGCGATGCAACGCTGGCAACTGGAAACAGGTGGGAAACAATGGGTGGGATGTTCCAACTTGTCTGGTCTGGTCTATCTAGGCTTTCTAGTAGCTTTTTGAACTTTTGATACAAAGGATAACGCTCCGTTTCGACAAAGAGCAATTCAAGAAAGCAAAAGACGGCAAAATCGAAAAACATCGAAAACTGCTCTATCGAAAACATACGGGCCAAAAGGGTGAAAAAAATACAGGAGTACAAAAGGGAACAAGAGCCCACCCACGCAACGCCAAACCAGAGCCGCCAGTGGTTTGTTGTTGGTTGTCGCACTGATGGGGAGCCGGGCTCAAGGGGCACGTTTTTCTCTCATGCCTTACTTTACTTGAGCAAAGGGAGAGTGTGTAAAAAAAAAAAAAAAAAAGAACAAAGGGACCAAAAGGACCAAAAAAACGCCACTTCGCGACGCGACGACGCGCCAAAATGTCGATAGTTGGTGGAAAGAGAAAAAAGGCAAGCAACTCAAAGCTACTGAAATGCAGCAGAAAAGGGATGAGAAATGTAGGAACAAAAAATTGGACTCTGGGCAAGCAAGGAGAGAAGATAGCAAGGAGCAAAACGGTGTGAAAACGGAGCACATTGTCCTCTCTTCTCACTTCTCGGAGGAATTCTCAAGACTCTGACTGAAGTTCGCAAGGCTCGTGAAGGAACTTAAAATTAACGCGTGAGCGCCAAAGGATGCAGTGGAGAGAAGTAAGAACACGAGGAAGAGCAGCTGTCAGACGGGCGTGGGAATGCTGTGGAATCAGAGTGCCAACAGCTGGTGAGTATCTTACAGTGGATGTTATGCAGTCTCCTATTCCCTACATACTTGGTAAGCAGACCCGGTTCCTGGATGCTGTTCCTGCTCCTCCTATTCCTCCCCACATGTCGACATTGCTGTGACTTTGATTTTGACTGCCAACGGCGCTCCCCGTCTTGGCCAGTCCCCATTTTTCTGCGTGTTTCACGACCAAGGAAAAGAATGACGATCTCGAAAAGGATTGAAAGTGGTTTCCACTGTTTTTTGGAGTGATGTTCAGGTACAAAGGACGGGCGACGAACTCTGATCAACATGTTCCAAGGGAGGACTCCCGCAAGTTTAGATTGAAGAAAAGACAAGCGAATCGGGCGAAGACGCCGCCAAAAACCAACTGTCAAAGTCAGAGCTCACTCGCTCGTCCACCAAACTCAACTGCCAGAGAGCTCCCGCCAAGCCACCCGCCGATAGGTCCAACGGCGCTTCCCAATATCTCTTGGCAGAGAAAGGGAGAACATGCACAAGAGAGACGACGATTGTTCGTGTCACAATTGAAGGATATCTCGAGAAGAAAGTTTCAGACGAAGGCAAATCATCAACTTCCATTTCATCTTTTTTTTTCTTTCACTTATGTCCCTTTCTACATAACTTTTTCAACCTCGACTTTTTCCATCCTTCTCCCTCACTGAGTTGGCCTACAACATAACCATTCCCCTTTTGGGTCCCATCTTGCCGTGCGCACATTTTCTCTCCCAAGACGAAAAAATGCCATGAAAACGCCACAGAAAAACACTGTTCGAGATATAGACAGTCAAACGCGACGATTCGGTGGCTTTCCTCGAAGGCCTGGCCAGGTACGCAAGTTGCAGACCACGCCAGAGACACGCCATCCCCGACGCGACGCCTACAACACTGGAACACTCGCGAGACAGAGACAGCCGGGGTGGGGTGGCGGCAGGGAAGAGGGGAAAAGAGGACAGGTTGATGACAAGAGAGACGAAAAAAATCAAGGAATCGAGAGACATAGCCGATGAGGAATCGTCTTCTGAAACGATTCTCTCTTTCTTTCTTTTTTGCTCGCTCACTCGCAACTCGTCGCTCACCACTTCCACTCATCGTCAACACCCACGTGCCTGCTCACGTCGCCAAACACCTCGAGTGCATGCGTCAACGTATCCCGCACTTCCCCAACACGCACGGCACAGTCTTCGCCCAATGGCAACAGCACTTCCGACTCGCGGCCGTGGCCGATACCTGTGGCTGTCGCCACCTCAAAGATAGCCCGGGCCGCTTTGGCAGGGTCGCCTTGCGCGTACGCGGCCTGCCCGCCGCTGGACATGAAGGACATAATTTGGCGGGCAGTGGTGTTGGCGTAGTCATCTGCACCGTCGACATCGCCGCCAGGCGATGTTATGTCCTCCGGCTGCGCCTTTGGAGAGCGAACTTCAGTGACCTTTGGCATATTCGTCTGAAACGACCCCAGCGACACATACATGGCCCTCACGTTAAACGGCGCCACCTCCCTGGCCAGCGTCTTTGTGAGAGCATCACCCGCTGCTTTGGCGGCGCCGTACATGGCCATGCTCGGGCGTGCTTCAAGGCCTGCCCCCGAGCTGACGTACACGACGACGCCGTACCTTTGCTTGCGCATCTGGGGCAAAACAGCCTGCACCAGCCTCAGCGGACCAAAGTACATGGTCTCCATAAGGGCGCGGGCGTCTTCTTCACGAGCGTGCTCGACAGTCTGGAGGACGGCATGGCCGGCGTTGTTGACGAGAATGTCGACTGTCTCGCCCAAGTTGCGGATGACGTCTGCTCCGGCCGGGTCGTTGACGTCGAGAGCGAGCCAACGACTGCCGGGGTGGCTGTCCACCTCTTTGACGAGGTCTGGCGTCCTGGATGGGTTGCGGGACGTGGCAATGAGGCGGTGCCCGTTGGCGAGGACATGGCGGGCGAGGGCCAGACCAATGCCCGACGAGCAGCCGGTGATGAGCCAGGTCGGTGGCCGGCTGGGGGCTGTAAACTGGTGAGTGGGTGAGGACATGTTGACGTTGTTGTTGTTGTAGATTGTGATTCTCGTAGTGATCGTAGAGACGTAGGTAAAGCTCGCAAACTGTACAGAGGGCAAGAACGACTGTATATTTTCTACCTGTATTACGGCAGGAGAGAACGCCATTTATGCCCATTTCGTCTACATTGAGCTATGCTGCATCGCATTGTCCATCGCACCTTCCATGTGCATGGTTGACCGGTGATAGTGGTCATAGGAGAGTAAGTCCGGCATGATCCATTTTGTAGCCGCCCATTATTCGACTGTACGGACTAATTCTCCTATAATTCCTCCGTTTGAGAGAATACTGTTTAAAAGTCTTTGGAAATGATAATATTGGGCTCTTCTTGCATTTTGGGAGACTGTTGTGGACAAACTCGACTGGCATCGGTGTTAATGTCGACTGTTGTCGCGGGGAAGCTGCGACCCTCAAGCTTGGGATGTTAACAATTGCTCCCATCGGCGTTAACGCGTCAGAGTATGACGTTGATTGGCTGTAAGGTGGGGACTTCTCGCGTGTTCAGGCACAAAGGGACCTGTGGACCACTGCCGATGGCGCTAGCTGTGAAGCTGGTCGTTCAGGCCTCGCCGAGACACCCCAGCCACAGCGGCCGCCCGTTCCACGTCCTCTGAGCCCACTGGGCTCACTGTATACACTATGATTCACAGCTTGGCAGGCGCTGAATAGTCGCTGGAGCCTCGGCCTGGCCTCACCTGACCTTACCTGATCTCCCCTAAGCTCCAATCGATTAGCGATAGGCGCTTCTGGAATGCAGCGCCCAACACGCCAAGCAGGCTGGGCCAAGGTGATGGTCCCAGGTCTTTGTATCATTCGCCACTCTCGCCACCCGTTATCGCTTGTCGCACGTTGGCTCTACCCCAGCCTCGCCTTCGTCGTCGGGTGACTCTTTATGACGATCCCATCTTTCCCCAGATATAAAGAGAGATAAAGTTGTCCTTCAGACGTTGTTCTTGTGTTTCTCTTCTATTTCTTTCCTCATCATTGCATTCCTTTTCTGTGCTCATTGTCCTGCTTCTTTTCCTCCATTTCCATTATCACGATATCGCCCTCGTTTATCACGACGTCCTCCTCCTCCTCCTCCACCTCAACCCACTCCACGCCACCCCAGGCACATCACATGTCGATCGAAAACCTCAAGACTGTCGACCCCTTTGCCGATGCAGAGGACACGCTCTCTTCGTCTCCTGATTTGATATCGTCGGCCCGCCGCGGCGACAATATCCATATTCGCATCCAGCAGCGCAACGGCCGCAAGACCTTGACCACTGTCCAGGGTATCCCGCCACGTTTTTCGCAAAAGAAGATCTTGGCCGTCGTCAAGAAGAAGTTTGCCTGCAACGGCACCACCATCCACGACGACGATCTGGGCGACATCCTGCAGCTGCAGGGCGACCAGCGGAAGCACATGCAGGCCTTTTTGACTGACAAGAAGTCTGGCCTAGAGCTAGACGCGCAGACGGTCAAGGTGCATGGTTTCTAATTGGAACGTGCGCTTGATATGATGAGAGAATAACGAGTAGCATTCATTTGTTTACTCTCTCTTTGATCTTGTGATCGAACTTTCTTTCTCTTCTTTTTATTCTTTATTCTTTCTTTTCTACAGTCGCCACCATGGCATTCACAACAATCTTTACATTAAATAGCTGTAATAGCAATCCACAATCATTACTAGAACAACATGACCCTGATAAGAATAAGTGCAAGTGATAAAACGATAAATACTGATAATGGTGATAGTATTGATTTCAAAAGTTGATGTGAACGACCCCTGCATTCGGAGACGGATAGATCTAACATACGACGGAGAATCATAGGCCAGCCCTGTCAGTGTGGCTGTACGAAGCGAGCGTGCTCTCTCACTTTCCGCTCGCGACATAAAACTATCTCCAATGGAGTGTTGCCAGACACGACAAATTAAACACAAAACCCAGCTAAACCACTCGTAGAAACTGCAGGGCGAGCTCGTATGCAAGCGAAAGGACAGTTAGGACGTGAGATTTTGATTTCACTCTGCTTTTTTGCTTGGACGTCAAGGAGCGCACCTTGTATTCTAGACCCAGGCCTGGCAGATTGGGCACGTTCATTTCTCCACGCAAACGGCCACCAATCAGTGCCCCTGGTCGAGACCAACGACGGCTGACGAGAGTTTCTTCTTCGTCCTCTTCCGGCTCTTCCACGATCCGGGAGGCATTGGCTCTTTTGACGACGAGTGATGTGAGAAATAAGGTTGCGATAATTAAGATAGCTTCACTATGAAATACACGATAATCCCTGCCGTATGGATTTTGGGTCTGGCCAACACGTTTACACTAGGGGCCGGATGCACTGCCTGCACTGCCCTGCACCACCCAACCCGTTGCAGCACACGAAACGAAACAAAGGCTCGTCGACCACCCGTGAGCCGTTGCATCCAAAAATAAACTTGCACCAGCATTACCAACGCACGGCGGCCGTAACGGCCCCTGCTCTTCACCAACCAACCAAAACAAAAGCTCCGCCTTCCCTAGAAGGGGACCTATGCAGCGAGCACGACCTCTCCCAGGACGGGGTGGATTCCTCTCGATTAACCGCTGGGGCTATGCTCTTTCTTCTCTCTCCTTCTCTGCCTTTTCGCTGTCCGCGTCTCGACCACCGACTCTTTTCAGTCACTGGTTCTCTGGTCTCTGTCTCCTCAACCGCCCCTGTGTGGCTGACGGCAAGACGACAAGAACCCACTTTTGATGCTCACCTCTAATACACACTAATAAGCTTATCTGACAAAAGCTTGACTACTTTCAGAAAAGAGAAAATAAGAAAGAAGAGAAAGTGAAGAAGAAAAAGAAAGCAGAATATGCTGTAACTCGGAGAAGTGAGAGGCGTGCTGTTTGGTCAGTGTGTATTTCATGATGCCAACATTCGTAGACCATCCTCTTCGTCAGCCCCAGAATATACTGTGCTGTTTCTTGTAGTTTGGCTGTAGGTTTACGTCGACTGCCTCTCTTCTTTTCATTTTCATTTTGTTTTGGGCACAATCCCCTTTGTTTGGTTTCAACAACGCATCTCGCCTATTCCCTTCCCTTGCCTTGCCATTGACAGGGCTGCATATTCACATACGGACACGAGCGTTTGACGGGGGTCCAAGGTTTACACATATTTCTCTCTACAACGATACTCCAAAAACAGTGTATTATTCAGAATATTCAAAAATAGGAACTGCCCTATCATCGTCCCCTGGTTCTCACCCAATACCCCCAAGGAGAAGCCCTTCTTTTTTGTTTGTGTCCGCCCCCAGCCCCATTTCACATTCTCACCCATTCCCATACCCAGCCCATATCACCCATCCCAGCTGCCCCGTCCCGGACCAAGAACCTTCCGAACGGAAGGAGCGCCACGCCCATCTTTCTCTTTTATACTTGAAAGCCACATCCCCATCTTCTCGTTCATACATTATTTCTCCTTTCCCTCTTTCTTCGTCTTTCCTTTCTTTCCTTTACTTCCTTTCTCCTCCAACGACACATCGACTCCCACCGCCACCATGTTCTTCCCCGTCGGCTCCACCCCCATGGCCGTCTCCGGCCGCCTCGGCGACTACGACAGCACCAAAAACTACGGCAACACCGACGCCATCGGCAGCAAGGCCAGCAGCAACGGCGGCACGACGTTTAACACTGGTAACAACCACGACGACTTTGACACAAACGACCACCACGTTCCCATCTGGGCTTGGGTTCTCGTGGGTATTGGGGCTGCTCTTGTTGCGGCCTTTGTCCTGTCGACTCTCTTTAATGCTCTGCACGGTGAGTGCACCCCGCGTAGCGGGCAGATTATTCTTACTTCTGGGACTTTACTAACCTCGTTTCTACGCACGTAGAACGCCGCCTCGCTCGTGCCGAAAATCGCAAGCCCCGTTACGCCCGTGCCGCCCTCGCTGGCCTCAAGTTTGCCCTCTTCTTCTGGGTCTTTGCTGCCATCGCCAACCGTGTCCGCTCCGTTCTAGGCCGTGGCAAGAAGGCCTCCGCTACCACGTCGTACGAAAAAATGGACCGCAACCTCGACAACAAGGACAGAGACGCCAGCAGCAGCCGCAGCTTCAACGGCCGCACCTACGATGACAGTATGTCTTACGGCGGTGGCAACTCCGACGACACCATCAACGAGGAGCCCTGGTCGTCGGCCGCGTACGGTGACGGCGGTTCCGGCCAGGCCGGCCGGTCGGGCCACCAGTACAGCCACAGCAACGAAAAGTACGAGCCATACAGCAGCGGTGCGGCCATCGGTACTGCTGTCACAGGTTCTGGCACGACGGCCGTCAGCGTTGGCCCGGCCGCTCCCTACTCGCCCAACAGTGCCTTCACCAACACCACCGCGACTTCGTCTCATGTCCCCCCGCCTGTGCACATCACGCCTTCTGTCTCGCCCATGGCGACGCCTCTTCCTACCCCCGCCGCTGTGACGGAGCCGTTGATGTCGTCGACCGCCCCGTCGGCCACCTATGTTCCTGGCCAGGACTCGCGGCCGATGTATTAGTATGTCAGTACAGGCCATGGTTAAGGTATAGAAGGGGAAGGCGACTTGATATGGTTGTTTGGATAATGAGGAGAACGTATGAACAATGGATGGATACGGCATAATGGCATCATGGTAACAGGCGGTAACTGGTGTTTGTGTTTACTTTCTCTTTATTTCTTTCTTCTTTTTCTTGACAAGGCAGATTTTGATAGTCGACAAAGCGGCCTCTTCATGGCTTATACCTGGACATTCACTGCAGCGAAACAATGGGAGAACTGGGGCAATACTTTCCAGCACAGCTTCCACAGAACACTCGTCTCTGGTACTCGGTCTTGTCGGGCCAATCGGTGGCTTCGGAGTTGCAGAAACATGTCGGGCCCTTTTCGTCGGAGTTGTTTGATTATGGTGTTTTCGGGATTTCCGTCGTTTTTTTCTTTAGTGGTTTCGGTCGGGCACCGTTGTTTGGCTACCTTTTTTGCTTCTTAATTCTCATGCTATTTTATCCTCTTTTGCTTGATGCTTTGATTTTGTGATTTTGCTTGGTTGCCTCTCGCATGTTTGCGCACGCATAGTGGCCACAGACCACGTCGCTGTCTGTGCCGCTCGGCGACAAAAAAGTCATCATACTATGCAGCTTCCTCTTTCTTGCCTTTATGACCGCGCCGCCCCCTGAAAAAAGGCTGACAGATGCCCTTCTCGAATGTATGGCAGCATGGGCAATATGGCAGCGTGCCAGCGGCTGCCGAGCGGATTGGGTCGATTGAAGTCTAGACTTTCTAGTTCACGAACGCCCCTTGAGTGTATTTTGATTTTATCGTCTTGTTGTTTCTCGTGTTGTCTGCCTCCTCCTGCTTTTGTTCTAGTCTTGTTTCTTATTTTGTCCTTCTCGGTAATGCTCCTATTCTCCTTCAGCCCCTTATTGCTCTCTTGTCTCCTTTTTGTCTTGACTGATACAGTATACTGCGGTTCACCCTGTGATGTCCCCTTGATGCATGTTGTACTCCCTACCTTGCCACTACCATGTCGTCACGATCACACTCGTAGGGCTCAGACTCGGCGCTTCCCCCATCGTGATCTCGGGTCAGCCATTCGGGCAGCCCGTATCCTACGCCCGAAGGTCTTCTCCACAGAGATTCATTTCATCAGATATGATTTTGGTGTCTATATTTCTGCTTTTCTTTTCATAAATTTGCGCAAACTCTCGGAGACTAAACACGAAGAGATGTCGCTTTGCGAGGAGAAATGGATTTAATGCAGGAGAACAGGGACAGAACATGGAATCTACAGTCTTGGAAAAAAAGCTTATTTCAAAGCCCTACATCTCCTAGACTTGCGCGAGACGCGAACACGACAAGATGCAACCAAAATATTGCCCAGATGCAACCTTAAAAATGGAAAATATATAAAAATGCTGCATCACAAGGGGGCCAAACGAGGCCGGTCATATTAAAAAAACATGGCAATAGGGCGGAACTAGTATATTTTATACATTCAAAGACAAAAATGGACCAACGTGGAGAGTGTACGCAGGGCCAGCTCAGGAGAATGAATGACACTCGAAAGATATCACTGGACGACCGCCGTGTTTCCACATATCGCGACCTCCCTCACATGAAGTCGAGATGTAGTCGAGGATAGTTTTCATCTCGTCTTTACGTTCCGTTGTTCGTTTGCCTCCACTCGATCTTGGCCTCTTCCTCGGCATCTTGGCCATCTTGGCCCATCGTGGGAAGTTCCGTTCTTCTTGTGCGATGGACCTCTCTCGCACGACGGGTCCTCAAAAGGACAAAGATCTTACACTTCAGTTTTTTTCATGCTTGGTGGTGGCTCCACCTCACCGGCTGACTCTTCGTTTTGGTTGTGCTCGACCAGCTGAGGTTCTTTGTACCATCATGACGTATCGTACGAGGTATTCTGCAAAAGTATTTCCGTACTGCCGCACTCCGTGCCAAAGGGCGTCATTGATGTGCACAAAATTAGGGAGAGACCTCGTATATTCAAGACAGGAGAAGCAGAACGAGGTAAGAGTAGGCAGCAGCATTCCCCTTTTCAGTTTTGATTTTCTACATTATTTTTCTTCTCCTTGGGTGTTGTCTCCCCTCCTTTCTTGCAGATGATCGGCACCTGCAGCCATTTTAGAGTCGAAGTAATGTGACAGGCTATGCCCGGTCTCTGGGGATAGTGCTCTGCCTCTTCTTGGCTTTCCTTGATTTTTTCAACGGCCGCCGTCGTCATACCCTTCGACACCCTTAACACCCTCGATCAACGCTTCGTCCCCGAACGGCTGTTGAACAGGGGCTTTCTTGGCACCCGAGTACCCGAAAAATATTGGAGACTGCCATCCGTGGGGGAAGAAAGATGGGCTACCTGCGTGATACAGGAGTTTTTCTAGAATGGTGATCACCCCTTCAAGTGTATCAAAAGTACCAGGACAGCAGTCTTGATTACTTGTCCGCCGCTGAGACGGGGTGGCCAAATGCTACAACGGCATAGCTTCAGCGTAGAGCACATAATTTTTCTTTAGAAAAGAAATAACTGTAAAAAAAACCTTGGATCGATTTTGGCCCGTACTCTGCACTGCCATCGTCAACAAAACGTAATGCCGTACATCTTCCTTCTAGGCAACTCTATTTTTTTCTTCTTTTGCTACGTCTTCGTCCAGGCTGGTCTCCATTTTGAGGCCAATTCGCGCCCAGCTGGGCCACAGACTAGCCATGGATGCGGAAGGTGCAACTCGGCAGCTTGAGCGTGTCCGCTTGGTGTTAGTCTCGCACCCGTCGACGGCGGCTCCTCTTTTGGTTCCTGATTTTATGTGCTGGAGTTTGCTTTTCCGGGCAGCTTCGTTCTCGATGTTTGCAGTCGTCTTCACGGTACTTGCATATTTTTTTTCTTCTGATGTATCGTCTCGGCGTCGTGGCTCCTTTTTGTTGCTTTGTTCAAATTTCCACGTCGTCCCATCGCTTGTCTTGGCCAGCTCGTATAAGTTGAGGTGACAAGAATGAATTGGACTACTTGAACTCAAGTGTGCACATTAACCTCCTTTTACTTACATATTGACCTATGCCCGAGTATTTAACGCTGTTTGGTCTCGATTGGCGTGGTCTTGGAGGTCTTGGGAGTTCTTGGGTGTTTTTTGGTGTCGTCCGTTGGAGTAGGGTCATCTTTCAGAGAGAGAAAGGGGGAGGTGTTTTGTGATGTTATTTACTTGTCTCCTTTTGGCGCAGGGAGACTTGGGGGCGCTTGTACAAGTACATGTAGCTGTACTCTAAACTTGAGCCTCGGCGGTGGGCACGCGACCAGGTACAGCATCTTGAGAAGTGAATTCATACGAAAATGAAAAGTAAAAAAGAGAAAGTCGAATCGAGGGGTGGGCGTCACGGTTGCGTTGGTCTGGGTGTCTGATCTAGCCCTCGATTTGGGTGGTCCTCCAGGGGTGGATACAACAACGCAGAGGCGAGAGAACCAAAAATAAGCACGCTACGGTCTTAGTGGGATAGGGCAAAAAGGCGCGAAAAAGCTTAATCTGCTCGGGCGTGAGAGGGAGTGGGCCTTAACAGCCAGGAGGGAGTGAGGGAATGCAACGAAGGATTGAAGAGCATTTGGGAGAGGGGGGAGGGGAGTGAGAATGAAGTCGCGACGGTACAAGTATTGAAGAGAGACAATCTTGTTGTGGCGCGGGAAGGCGCGACCGTATGCACAGGCAAGCTTGTCGAAAGGCAGGCGCGACCCCTTTGTTCTACTTTGTCGTTGCTGGCTGTCTGGATGAGATCCTTTTTTTCTCGTATTCACGAAATTCCACAAACTGGACAAATTGCTGGATTAGGAAAGAGAGCCAAGAGAGTCCCACTTCTCCGGGCGTTGAAGGAAGGAGCGACAGAGCTACAGACGGTACTTGTGTTCAACCGGCTCTCTCCTCAATATCTGCCGTCCTGTCTTTGCCTTGCCTTGCTTGTCTCCTATGGATCCTGAACAGGCGAAGCTTTTCTGTCAATTTGTCACTTTTTATGCTTGTACTTTTGTGCGACAAGCCTTCTACAGACCCTGGACAGAAAGACAGACAGACTCGACGGCCTCCAGCAGATACAGATACAGTTGCAGTCACAGTTGCAATCTTCCCGCTGCGATCCTTCAGGTCAAGCATCTCACATTTTACATCGTCGTATTGAGTTTCCTTGATCCTCTTTCTGCCCTCCACGGCCGAGACATTTGCTGTGCTGGGCGGGAGGCTCGGACGAGAACAGACGGTCAGTATTTGCACAGCGTTCCTCTCCCGACTTTGTCCCTCGCACAGATCGAAGGTCCTTTCTTTGATGGTGAGACGGGTGTCACCGAATAAGGGGTGGTCCAAACCCGAACTGAAGTCCCTGCCTGCAAAGTCCGAATCACAATCCCAGTGATGCAAGGAAGCAAAGGGAGCAGATAGGTACATATCTTACAGCGTCCACCGTACATTTCATCACTTTTAATTCTATCCTTCTGCGTATACTAACGACCGTGAGTCCCAAACCGTTCCAGCGGAGAGAGGCAGTCAGAAGTGCAGAAAGAACAACCGCCAGAGCCGAAAAGAGCAGAAAGGGCAAAAAGACCCTGGACTGCCAAGATTCAAGAAACAAATCCAGATCAAACCTACTACCTTATTTGTCTGGGGAGAAGGGGCCAGATTGGACAGAGACAGCAGCAGTCAGAAAAGACCACAGAGAGATGCTGACCAACGAATCACCCGGCGGCAGTGACGGAGGGGTTGCATGGACCTGGGGGCCAAGAAGAAGACCACGCGCAGAATAAGAAAGCAGATACCGTTGAAGCTGCGAATAAAGAGAAGGGCGAAAAAAGGTCATTGGTATCGACCCGCGCCGGCCAGGTCCAGGCCCTCGCGCGCCCCTTTGACGCAGCAACCGTGTTTCAGGTCCGTCTGCTGCAGTGTCTGAAGTTTGTCTGTATCGTCTGTGTTGTCTGTGTCGGTTGATGTCTTTTATGTTTCTGATGTTTTCAATGTCTCTGATGTTTCTGGTTTTCATCGTTTGTGTTTCTGCTGTTTCTGCGATAGGCGAGCAGTTGCGGTCAAGCACTGCCTGTTGAAGTCACATTGTTTTCGCCATTCCTTTCCGTCTCGGCGGTCAAGCCACATCGTATGCACTGACCTGGCCAAGAAAGCCCCAGACAAAGCAAGCACTCAATCACGCACTTTTAATGCTTTCGGCCTGCCCCCGAAAGGCCAAGACCCAAAGCTTTTTAAGAAGTAAAAAGAGATCTGGGCTTCTGTGCTCTAGACTCTACGGAGTAGACCCTCGCCTTTTCGTAGCTAACTCAAAGTGGCGGCGTCCCGGCTTGGCTGAACTATCATAGTCGTACGAAGACTCGTACTTTTGTGAATGAAAAGTAAAAGAGAGACAAAGAACGCAATTTTCCCATCGTTTACTGGAGTGGAAGCAAGCAGGCGACACTTTTCCTGACGCGCTCAGCGCTCACGACATTGGAGCTGTTCGTCCCCTTGCCAAATGGAGAAACGAATCAAGTCAACTCAACCCATATCAAAATTAAGCTTGTCCAAGTCCCCACCACCGCTCGGGAAGGCGAGAGCGACATGAGGCACACCTAAGACGTTCTGCTGAGCATTATCCCATAAAGTCTACGACGTCGTAGACACATGCACTTCTACACTTGTGTGCAAGTGCGTGCAAGTGCGCTCTGCAAGCCCGCTCACGCCAGCACGGAAAAAGCAATAAAAAGCTCGTCAACTGGCGGATGTGTGTACAAAATGTGGCTTAAAAGCGTGGGAGGATACCATCAAGTAGCATGGATGCTGGATGCAACGCCAGTGCTTTCGAGCCAATACAATCCAGTCAAATGGCAAGCAACGGGAATGGTGGAAGAATAGTGAGAACAAACTCGAACAAATAGACTCCCAATGGGGGCAGCACCAAAGCCAGGCTTGCCCTTTTTCGTCGCGGGGCTTGGCGCACGCCATCGTATCCCCCAACTCTTTCTCAGAGAAGGACGGTCTAGACCGCCGCCGCCCGCCTGGCTTGCACCCTTCTGCACGGGCTGTGGCCGCGGTGTGCCATTGGCTCCCTGCCGCGCGCGATGTTGTGCCACTCCAACAAAGTCCAGTCTGGACGGCTCCCAGTACATGTACATCCACTGGGTAGGCAGGTAAACGAACCACCGATCCTGTGTCTTTATCAGACCCAGCCATCTTTTCAGCATATCCAACGCATTTCCAGCGCATCCAACGCATTCACAGCGCATCGAACATATCCAGCGCACTCAGCGCGTTCAACCAGCGCATTCAACCAGCGCATTAAGCAGCGCAATTCATCACTTTCAATCCATCGCTTTCAAAGCGCTTTCGTATTGGTCTTCTTAACTAAATACACAGCTCTGTCGGGCCCTTTAGTGTGCCTTGGTTCTTGACCTTGCTAAAAGAGTGTTAGCGCAGCACGATTTGGCTGTATTTTGGCTGTAAGACGATGGTTCGTTCACGTGGGAGCCGATTTGGACTGGTCTTTTCTCTTGAGTTCTCTTTCTCATTCACACTCACAAGGTTGCAGCCCGTTCTTGAAGCCAGCGCAAAAGTGCAAAAGTAGTGACAAATCGGAAATGGTAGGCAGCAGACAAAAAGAATGAACGGTACCTGACCAGAAGGGAAGGACATACAGAAGGCAAAGAAGGTTAAGAAGGCAAAATGGAAGAAGCCGAGAAATCAGAAGAAGAAAAAAAAGACAAAGCAACGGTGAACGCTGTCGGGCAACGACAACAATAAGCTACCAAAAATACGGGCCGAAACATAAAAATAGAGGCTCACAGGGCAGTGCAGTGGACGGGCCCGAGATGGATGCTTGGCGACAAACTGCGAACTGTATCTGAATATTCACGAACTGCAACAGTGCGAAGTGAGCCGTGAACCAGTGCCCCGGGAAGATGGGAAGATGGGGGATGGGAAGACGACAGAAGAGGAGGCTGGAAAGGAGAAGAGGACTAACAACTGGTCTTGCATCTCAACACTTCCGAATGCAAATTCAGATGCTAACACACCATCCTCCAAAACCCCCCCAAAAGTTGGAAGCTCTCAGTCAGGTCAGAAGGCTGCTGCCACTCTTCCCCTCGCGCACCGCTGATCGCCCATGTTTTCGACAGACTGGGCCTGGGCGAGGGCCCCAGACAGGCAATGCTCCACTGTCTTTCAATTGACCCCCCTGTCAGTGCTTTTTGGTGTCGAGGATGTGGTCCCCCCTCGATTTCTCGAAAAGTGTGGGTGGTGCCTGCATCTGAATGCACCTGTCGTGGTTGCGGTCGTGCCTTCCCCCTCCCGGCTTTCCTTCTTTCCTCGTGAGCTCGGCAACTTTACTCCCCTGTGTCAATCCGACAAGAAGTGGAAAGAGGACAAACGGAATGAAATTAAAAAGAAGGAAAGAACGAAGAAAAGAAAGAAAGCCTCGTCCAATCCCTGTCTGTGGTCCATACTTTGCCTGCCCACCGCAGGCGGCACAAATCTCATGGCATAAAGTTTGGCAATTTTGGCACGGCGCTCTTCTTTTTCGTCTCGTCCCTCCTTCCTCCGCATATCGCATCTTACACAGGAACGCTGTGAGATACATGTCAGGACCAGTAAGATCGGGCCTTGCACGACGGGCCCTGGTCTTTTCTGTCTTTTCTGTCTGTCTGCAAGAGAAGAAAATGCAAATGTAAATCTTCGCCAAAACTGTGCCACAGAGCGAAAGCCAGACCGCTGTAGACCAACTCTCTGTCTCGTGCATTACTCGCGCCTAACCTGTGCTTCTTTGTTGCTTATGGTTCGGTACCGTCTCTCTTTCTAGCTTTTTTCGTTCTGTCTTTTTTTGCTGTTTTGCGCTTTCTACTTTTTACTCCTCTCCGCTCTTTCCCTTTTTCCACTGCCCTGGTCGCCTCCCGTACTTGCCCTTTGTTTTCGATTTTCGTACTCGCAGTCGTAGACAAAGGCAGGCACGACCCAAGACAGGCACAAGGCACAGGAAGGAACAGGCACGAGTAGACGCTATTCCCGCCGTCCCAACGCCAAACGCTCTTGCCATCTTTTCCCTCTTTCCTTCGTCTCGCCTTGCCCAACCGTGCCTCAGGGCAGTCTTGGCCGGTGACACTTGCTGTTTCGTCACCGATCGACCATGATCGTCCTTGCGTACCAAACGCCACATTTTGAGTCTTTCCTTCCTTTCGTTCTTTTCTTTCGTTGCTTTCGTCGTCGTAGTTTATTCCCTCGTCGAAAAGCTTATGTTGCTTCTTTTTCTCTTGTCAATGCTTCTTTTCAATTACTGTTCTTTTCTCACACACAAATCTTACACCATCGTGCATCTTAGCTATTCTCAGCCATCTGAGACCATTTGCTGTCCGTCCTCACGCGTCGCTTGCTTCTTGCCATCCTCGTCCCTTCTTATTTTGGCTTTTTGGCTTTTTACTCTGTTACTTTGGCTTTTTGACTTTGGCAACTCTTCTTTTTTGCAGCCGCAGTCGTTCCTTCCCCCACTCGACCCCAGTACCTGACAGCACCTGCCATCGTTGCCTTGTTTGCCTCATTCGCCCTTTCCTTAACACACGCCCCCTTCCAGTAAGATACATGCGCTTCAACCGCCAAATAACACCAGAAACGCCCAAAATCGCCCAAACGACAAGTACCAGGCACTAAAAGGCCAAAAATACACCCCTAACATCCTGCACCCAATAACCGCTACCCCCGAAAGCTTTCACTTTAGCCTGCAAACCTAACCACACTTTCCACACCAACAAACCGCTACAAGTTCCGAGCTCTATATTGCAAATGCGGGTCCTCTGAAACTCGAAAACACCCCAAAACTCCCAAAAGTGCCCCAAACTCCCCAGCACGTTCCAAACCACCTAAAGCACCCAAACTGCCCCAAAAGCAATTTTCTTGGCATTGACGGCCAAAGAAGGTCTGGCCGATCATATATCTCGACCTGCCGCGCTCCTCCTCTCACACACACACCTTCTCCCTCGCTCCTGCCTCTTGGCTTCATTGTTGTTCAAACTCTATTCTTTCCCTTTTCTCTCTCTCAGACTCTCTTCCTCTTTCATATTTGTTGATTTTGAAAAACAACACTCCTGTTTACTTTCTTCTTCTTCTCTCTTCTCCTCACTTCAACTCTCCAACTCCCCACCTCCTCAACTCTCAGGTCTCCCTTCGTTCTCGCCCTCGCAACGCCTCTTGTGCTCACTTTCATGTGGACCTTGAACATTGAATCTTAAACCGGCCGTTCTCCTTCCCACCACCCCCTCTCTTCAAGGAAGAATTAAAAAAAAAAAAAACAAGAACCCTCAATTTCCTATCCGCCCTTCGGCACGCTTCTTTCAATTTGGACCCGGCCTGTTTTTAATATATACGGAATATTAAAAACTGCCAAGAAAACGCATATTTTCTGGACTCTTCCCTGGACCTTGGACTTTCTCTCTTTGTGGACGCCGTTTTCTCCTCCTCGCCTATATACCAGTTGCAGTCCACACTCCTGGTCCAACTTTATTTGCGGCTGATCTCGAAAGAGTGTGTGTGAACTTGCCGTGGAAAGAAGCTCTCTAAGCAACAAGAAGCAAGACAGTTCCGCTTTTGCCGTCTTTCCTTTTGCCTGGAGTTTGGACCGGTATTTATCAAACAGCGTCCCCTCTCTTCTCGCCAGAGCTCTCGTCACTCTTTCTCCTACTCTTCTTTTTCTCACCAAATAACACACTTCACGCCCACACAGCCACAATGCGGTCAACAACAACTCTTCTGTCTCTGCTGGCCGCGGCCGCCAGCGCGCCCGCCGTCTTTGCTGCTCCTATCCCGGGCAGCCTGTCCGCTGAGTGGGAACGCCGTCTCGCCGCTGTTGCTAGCCGCACCTCGCTCCGTCTGCACACGCTCTCGCCCGAGGCTGCGGCCGCGCTGGCCGACGAGACTGGCCCTAACGCCATTGTCATTGACAACCGCCACTACACGCCCTCTGGTGACATTGCACCGTCTGCCGTCCTGGCCACGCCTCGCCCGATCGTGACGACGTACCTGATGGACCTTGGTGCCGCGAAGCCCGATGCTCCCAAAGATGCAGCAACAGCACCCGTGCCGATCCGTATCCAGAACACGCACGAGGGCATCGAGGTCGTTATTATCGACGCCGATGTTGAGGAGGCTCTCGAGGCCGCCAAGGCCATTGCCGGCACGCCTGACTCTACGCCCATGATCTCGCCCGTCGCCGTCGATCCACTGGAACCTGCCGAGCACGCCGCTCTGCAGCACATTGACGATGCCGTCCCCGAGTCCGTCAAGATGGAGTCGCAACCCGCCCACCACAAGAGCCGCCCCGCCACCGACGTGCCGTGCCACTACGCGCAGCTCCGCCGGGAAAACGACATGATGGTGATTGGCCTGGTGGCCATTTTCCTGCTGGTGATTGTCGCCGTCGAGCTCTATGACAGCAGCACTGAGTATGTTCTCTTTCTTATCCCTTGTCGTGTGACGTTTCACGTTTCATCAAACTCAAAGCACCCACTAACACTCAACAGAGCAACCGCACAGGACGCTCCCGTGGGCGCCATTAAGCTGGCCGACGACGAAATCTCGGAGAAGCGCCCGTTGTCGGTGCAGGCATCACCTGTGACCCTGGCGTCGAGCCAGCAATAATCACAGCTTTCGCGCAGCAGAGAGGCAGTCTCTGCTGTACTGTACTATCGCATTCGTCCTCAACTTTCAGGATATACTTTCCTTTTCTTTTTCACTTTCTTTGTAGCAACGCAACGCATGGGGTTATGGCGCAAAAAGGGCAGGATACACATTGATACTTTTTACTTTTGTTATATTTCGTTTTACTCCGGATTCCATCTTTTAGCGACAGGGAACGTTGAGGTGTTTTTTGGGACATTACAATACCATTCTTTTTCTTCATTTTTATTGTCCAACTTGTTTACTGTTTGATATCAGCACTGGCGTTTATTCTTTCGACGAGAGAATTTTCAAAATGGCAAGAGAACATTCAACAGCAATACTCAAAACATACATTATGCTTAGACGAACATACCTAGTTATCTTTACAGCTATCGAGACGTCAAACAAAGCATTCACCAACAGGCTCACGAACAGACTCGCCAACGTTCAATAGTCTGAATGTTTATTTAGGCTTGGTATTGCTAAAAGTGCCATATCCTATTCTCCAACCTTATTTAGTTTTTGTTCGCCCTTGTTTAGAGTGTCTCGTGGCCGTGCGGTGTGCCCATTTCCCCCCATTCCCGCCCTTTGAAAGCCTCCAAAAAGCCTCGTCTCTCTCCCTTCGTTCTTTGATGATCTTGGCCGCCTTTGGAGGCGTGTTCACTCGTCCCCGCGAGTAAAGAATTCGACAACGAGAGGAAGCGACTCAGAATCGAATTACCACAGTAAAAACGTCGTAGAGTATGAGGTCTTGGCGCGACTCGCGTCCCTGCCAAATCGGGCAATTAGATGTCACGAACAATGCAGACACGGAAAGAATACGCAGATACACGTATCAAAAGGCATACGAAAAAGAGCAAGGGTACGGGTATGTAGAAAAGAGAGGGCGCACATCAAAAGCCTCGCTTACAGCATCTTCTCTCCCTTTTTGGAGACTCTTGCACGAACAAGGCAATTTTTGACGCATTTTAGCAGCTGTCGAGAATTGCTGCCTCTTTTTTCTTGAGTGCATGTTCATCCCTTGGAGAGAGAACATCGCCCTGCCAAGAGCCTTTTCGCGAGTAAGAGTGAAATTTAATTTGACGGGCCTCCAACAACCCTCGTGTCAAGAGAAACACGCAAATAAAGTCGGCGTCGGTGAATATGCCCCGACTTCTCACTGACTCTTCCTCCTCGAACGGTCAAAATCCGCTGGAGCCTTTCTCGTCCTTCTTCAACAAACGATCTACACTTGTCGTTCCGAATGAGGCAATGAACCGTCAACGCACATTACGAGAGCACCACCCACCAGCAAACCCACCAGCACACGTTCACTGACAAAGAAAGACTGGACTCTGCAAGCAAGCATGCCATAAGAAAACCGCAAACATAATTACAATCGACAGGCCGCCAAGAAAAGGGGAACAAGACATGCTAACATGAGAGAGGGATGTTCGCGTTTTTTGTCATGTCTCTCGTTCTCGACTCTTCAACAATGATTTCAAATTCTGTTTCTCGTCATGCCCTTAATATCAACGGACGCGAACTTTGGCAAAAGGTTGGCGCAAGCATCGCGCAGACAAACACTTTGCATGAAGCACACGGCGCATTACATATCACAGGCCCCACCAACGGCAGTCATTGCGCGTGGGCCTGGCCATCATGTCGAGCACCGCGCAATTTACTCGTGTCTCCCACGCCGTGGGCAGGCTCGGAGCACAATGAGTTTATGGCACTGAACACACAATGCAGAAACACAATTGTGACAACACCTGCTGACTCGTTTTGCGCAACCCAGACAAGACGCACAGCGTGAACCACTTTTTGGGGCACTCTCGAGGAGTTGAAACATCAACCAGAAACGTCCCACGAACCACACTATGCCCTTTGCCAACAAATCCATCGTGCCCACACAAAACCCATACAACGTCCATCTGCCGTGCTCCTTCGGGCATCGTTCGGCTCCTCTTGACCGTTTTCGAACGTCTTGGCAGTTTTACGATGTGCAATAGGCATGATAGGACGGAGTACTGGGCATGTCTGTTATCGGGCTGTTGCATCGAGAGGCCGCGCCGTACCATTTGTATGCCGGTATGCCAGCATTTGGCAGACAGGGGACGGAGAAAAAGCAGGGTAAGGTATGTCAAAACCAAGCAGAGAAAGCCTTGCCTGCCGTTGCAAACATGCCCGCCTGCTGTTGCAATTCAAAGTTGAACTTGTTTCAAAAGCACACAACTGCCACAAACTGCCACAAGCCTTGATGTAGAGAGAAGAGGGGGCTCTTGGGCTCGTGGGAAAGGGCGTTAAAGCCCCCCGTTAAAACGGTTCAAGCTCGACACCAAGCGTCGGCTCCAGGTTCTATGTGGGACCACGGGCCCCCGAAACGAAACCCATCAAAAACAAACCAAAAACGACAGCGCCTACTGGCTCGAAGCTTCAGTGTGAGCTTGGGGAGCGAGCTTGGGGAGCAAGCTGGCTTTCTGTAGCTCTTGTCTTTGTAGGAGATATGCGGGAGATGCGCAGAGAGCCTTTTCGCAGGGCGACAAAGAAAAACTCGAAGGCGAAAATGACGGAGCTACCCGTCGACCGAATTTAGGGCTACAACTTTGGTTTGTTTACTTTCAATACGACATGACATACGACATCGTCTGCCGGCCGCATCATCACGAATGACGTCTCTCTTTCCCAATGAGTGGACTCAGCCGGGTATGTGTCGTTTACGGACATCACCGTTCACCCAAAGAGGCTGTAAAAATACATAGCCTCGACAAACTGCGGCCAAGCTTGTGAGTCCCCATTGGCTCGGCTGTGCCTGCACATGCACGAGAACCAAGACCCTCTTCCCGAGCCTTCCCCTCCCGCCAAAAAAGTGCAAGAAAGACCCTCAAAAGGAAAGAGAAAAGGCTGCAGGGCTCAAAAACCTTGCGTTTGCTGCCCTGCACCAAGTAGCCCAGCTCAGCAACTCCAGCCCAGTGATGGTTCATTGGAAGGTGATGCACCCCTGTTCTTCTCCTCCTCCTCTTTCTCTCGGGCCCGCCATCCAATCCCGCTTTAACACCCCTCCATCGCCCACCCACAACCCCTGTCACAGCAACAAACCTGCAAGGATCATGGAGGGGCTGCCTCTTCTTTTGCCGCAAAAGAGACGCAAAATCGCAGGCAAAGAAAACACTCAGGCAGCCTCTTCTTCGTGCTTGTCGCCTGCCCAGCCCAGCCATGACTTTTGTCTCCACAACTAAGGCTCTTGTTCCCTATTCCTTTTTCCAGCCTCCTCCGTAACGAGCGAAACGAAGCACCAAGAGCTTTTTTTCTTGTTCTCGGAGCGTTTCTTGTTTTTAAAACGTTTCTCTTTTCCCAAACCTTGTAAAACAAAAACGACAAAACACAACAAAACAAAACGAACAAGACAAGCTTGCGAGGCAACTTCCCCCAGTCCCGCTTTGCTTGCTTTTGTTTGGTGTTGTCTTGTCTTGTCTCGACTCACCCTACACTCGAGCGTCAAGCGTCATCTGCGGCCTGCGTCACCAGAGTCAGGAAACCCCCTCTTCGAGCACACACCACACGGACAACCGCAGGACACACAAGATACGCACACGCCCCGTTGATCGGTTCGCTCCACTACAATGTCCTCCCTCCAGGTCAACGACAGCGGCCGTCGTGGCCGATCCCGGTCACCTTCGGGACGCGAGCGGGACCGCTCGTCATCGCGGATTGAACGGTCTCCATCGGGCAGAGATCGTGATCGTGAGTACGAACGGGAGCGTGAACGCGACAGAGACCGCGAACGCGAAAAGGACCGCCCAACCCACGACGACCCGCACATTGTCACGGCCGCGCCCTACCCCGGCTCGTTTCCCGGCGACGACGACGGCCCCGACGCCGACGACGACAACCCGCGCAAATTTGTGCGCATCCTCGACTACGACGACTACAAGGGTGCCCCGGCACCGCGAGCACCACCGACAGGTGGTGACTCAAAGTACCGCCCCTCCTCCAAATACGACGACGACGAAGTGGATGTGCGCTATGGCGACGGCCGCCGCGAGAAGGAGTACCGACTCGAGAAGGAGAGAGATCATGAGCGGGAGTACGGCTACGAGCGAGAGAAAGTGCGTGAAGGCCGTGAAAAGGAGAAGAAGGAGGAGCCGGCCATCGCCGCCGACAAGTTTGCATTCTTGCCGGCCAAATATGCCAAGAAAGTGGATGCGGCACCGCCCTCGCCGGGCGGAGCGGGTGGACGGGACAAGCCGCCGTCGTCGCCACTGCACGGCCGCGACCCGAGAGAGCGTGATCCGAGAGATCGGGACCCGAGAGACCCGCGTGATTCTCGAGAGTCACACGATCCTAGAGAGCGCGATCCGCGCGACCGTGACCCGAGAGACCCTCGGGATTCGCATGATCCTAGAGACCCCCGTGGCCACGATCCTCGCGATCCTCGCGATCCTCGTGATCCTCGACACGACCCCCGCGACTCCCGCGGCTACTACGATGAACGCCCTTCAGCACGCCCACCTGTAGGCAAAGACCCCCGCCGTCGCCGAAACAGCGGCAGCGGCAGCGAAACCGACGACACGGACGACGACGATGATGAGGGTCTTGCCTATGGTCATGGCGCTGTCCCAAGTGGCGGCAAGTCGGCTCCTCCTCCTGGCAGACCATCTTACGGACACTCTTCCTACGGCGACGAAAGAGAGCACGGTGCTGGCCGGGGCGGAGGTCGTGACGCGCACGTTGTGACGGCCGAGCCTCCAGACGATCCCCGTGACTCGAGAGATCCTAAAGATCCTAGAGACCCTAGAGGCTCCAAAGATCCTCGCGATCCCCGTGACCCAAGGGACCCAAGAGACCCTCGGAGCTCTAGAGAGTCGTTTGACGGCCGGAGTGGTCGTGATCCCAGAGATCCGCGGGATCCTAGAGACCCACGCGATCCCCGCGACCCCAGAGATGCCAGAGATCCTCGTGATCCTCGTGGTGATCCTCGCGATCCTCGCAGTTCGAGAGAGTCCTTTGACGGCAGAAGTGGCCGCGACCCTCGTGACCCTCGTGACCCCAGAGACCCCAGAGATCCCAGAGACAGAGACCCGAGAGACCCTCGTGATGGCCGTGACCCCAGAGATCCTCGCGACCCTCGCGACCCACGCACCTCCCGCGAGTCACACGATCCCCGAGACGACCCTCGCTACTACCGCGACGACCCGAGAGATCCTCGTGATCCCCGTGACCCGAGAGCTGATCCCAGAGACCCTCGCGACCCCCGTGCCGACCCTCGTGACCAACGCGACCCTCGCGCCAGCGGCAGCAACATTCTTTCTGTCGAACCCCCTCGCCGTCGTGAACGCTCGCGGTCGCCGATGCCGACCAAGGGTATGGAGCGCCTGTCGGTCAACACGCTGTCTGTTGCTGGTGCTGGTGCCGCACTCGGCGGTTCTCTGTCGGCCGCGCCTGGCTCGCCCATGCAGGAAGCCTATCATGGCACCTACCAGTCCATGTCCCCCATGCCTTCGCCGCTCATGCTGGCCTCGCACGGTCCGCATGGTGCTGGTGATGTCCAGGTGATGGACATTAACGGTCCTGAGTCGGATGGAGAAGATTCCCCGTCCGCCGCAAGAGGCGAGGCCGGTGAGAAGATCCGTCGCCGTGCCCGCTTCTACGACCCAGAGACGGATGCCCAGCGTCTCGCCAAAGCGCTCAAGGGCGAGCGCCACCCTCCAGACACGGGCCCGCTCATTGAGATCTTGCCCGGCCTCACGCACGACCAGGTCATGGAGCTCCGCACCGAGTACAAGCGCATCGTGAAAACCGGTCCCGAGCGCAAAGGCGTCAACATTGCCAAGCACATCCGGGCACGCCTCAAGGACGAGGACCCGGCCCTGATGAAGGCGTGCTATGCGACCGCGCTGGGCCGCTGGGAGAGCGAGGCCTACTGGGCCAATTTCTGGTACCACGGCGACAAGACGCGGCGCGAACTCTTGATTGAATCGTTGATGGGCCGCACCAATGACGAGATCCGGCACATTAAGCAGAGCTTTAGCGACAAAAAGTACGGCGACAGCATCACCAAGTGCATGCGGCAGGAGCTCAAAGAGGACAAGTTCAAGCGGGCTGTGCTCTTTGTGCTGGACGAGCAGCGCATGGAGGAGGTTGGTCGAGATGGACGGCCGCTTCCCTTGGACCGCACTCTGGTCGAGGAGGACTCCGTCACACTGCACAGAGCCGTCCGCGCCGAAAAGGGCGGCGAGACCGCCATGATCAATGTCGTCGTCCAGCGCAGCGACACCCACCTGCGGGAGGTCCTCAAAGTGTACTCGGCCCAGTACCAGACCAACTTTGCCCGCGACTGTCTCAAGAAGAGTGGGAACCTTGTGGTGAGTATTCAAAATCAAATCTGTCCCTCGCTCATTTTATTTACTAACGTACGTGTAGGGTGAAATGCTTGCGCACATCTTGAACGGCGTCATCAACAAACCCGTCCGCGATGCTCTGCTCATCCACCACGCCCTCACCACCTCCAAACGCGACGAGCTGCGCCGCGAACTGCTCATTTCCCGTCTTGTCCGCTTCCACTGGGACGGCCACCACATGGCCGCCATCAAGGCCGCCTACCGCAGCAGATACAACAAGGACATGCAGGAGGCTATCCGTGAAGCCGCCGGCAGCGCCGACTGGGGCCTCTTCTGCCGCGAGCTGTGCATTACGCGTGTGCCCGACGATGTGAAGCCGATTGAGCGTATCTCGGAAATCCGGCACGGTGACCGTCATTAGAAGGTCGGGCGTGACGATGCGTCGTAGGGAGGATACTGGTTAGAACCTAGGACATCTCGTATTTATATCAAATCTATATCATATCATTTGGGAATGTATTTTTGTGTTCTCTTGTCCTATCATTCGTGTTGAATTTGAATCTACCTCTTGAAAAAAATATCCTCTCGAAATATTCTATCTTTATTTAATTAATTTCGTACTTTATTCGACATAATTGGAAATAAAATTTTTAGAAATTAAAATTGTGGCCAATCTTTCTATTTTTAGTTTAAAAGGATGTAAAGAGGTCTAATATCAAGACGAAAGACATGGCAGAGAATGAATATTGTAGATGTAGTAGATGTGATAAGTTGATGATCATTCATTGTGTTGAGTGTCAACCTGCCACCCCAGGAAAATAGTGTATGTACCCTCGTGATATCCCAAACGCCAGTACGCGCAAGTCAAATAAACGAAAACCCTCAGTTCCTTAATAGCCAGTCGAAACCCACCCCCCCTAATCTTCATCCTCATCTCTTGCCGGCGGCGGACCGCATGGCTGAACCATGTTCTTGAGCAGCTTGAAGCGCGTCTTGGCTGCGGGCTCGCCCTGTGCTAGCGACAAGAACGAAAGCATCGGCGGGTGGCCCACCAGACTCGAATACGTGTCGCGCATAATGTTGGACTTCCACTCCCAGCTCGTCGTGTCCGGGTGGCCGGTGCCAATGTATTTCTGCTGAAGCCGTTCCAGCTCCTGTTGTGCGCGTAGCTTGTCGGCCTAGAAGAGAGGAGGTTAGCAGACTGAAACAAGAGCAGAGAGAATGTCGCAGAGCGACTTACCATTGTCGGTGTGGGTGGTCGTGTGAGTGTTTGCGTTGGGTCGATGATGTCGAGAGAGGATGTCGAGAGAGGACGTCGCGAGGTGAGGATGCGAGGCTGGCTCAAAATTAGGCTGGCGCTGCTCGTTTCTATTGCGACGGCAGAATTTGGATGACTAACGTTACGGTTTCCTGCGCTAACAGCGCGCGCTGCAGCCCTGCTTAGATAACACACCCAGATGCTGTTGCCCAAAGGACCAATTCGTCCAATCTTCAGCGCATGCGCAAAACCGCAAAACTTCCCCATCTTTTTGTTGTGCATCCACATTCACTCCCTCCTTCATCGCCATCTCCAATAAAACATCGTCTTGCACCAGACGACGACCAACCACGACCGTGACACTATTCATACTTCAGCCATATTGCCCCAGGTGGCGACCTCGAAGGGCGATCTATAAAAGCCGACTAGCCTCGTCAAATCCATCATCGACCCTTTCATCCTCCTCCACACACACCATCACGACATGCGACAATGATAGACAGTTTCGAAAGTAACGTGCTCCGGCTCCTGCAAGCGGAGCAGGAACAGAAGACGACCTTCACAGCCGATGCAAAACGGATAACCGACCGGTGTCGTTCTGAACATGGCGATAATAAAAAGAAGACGTCCAACGGCGAAGATGTCGAGATGACGGATGTGCCATCAAGTACGACAGCGACAAACGGACACTCTACTGCCCCAAAAAGCTACTTCTGCCGACCCTGCTACAACGATATCCTCACTCTCCTCCACCAGACCTACGCTTCGCCCGCACAACCACAATGGTACGCATCACAACAGACGTCCTTTATCGCTGGGCTCGACAAGCTGCTCGACGACGTGCGCAACCTCAAGACACCCCTCTCATCTGTCGACGAGTGGATCTCGCAGCAAAAGCAAACGTGGCTGCGCAGCCAGCTGCAGGATGCCGTCGGCGTGAAAACCCTGGCCAAGTCGCTCGAGGCCGAGGACGACAAGGTGGCGCTCGAGGCTAAACTCTCGGACTCGACGGTGCAGCTGACCGACTTGCTGGGTGCCGTGACGATCCAGGCGGCCGGGCAGGTCAATCAAGGCAAGGGCGAGCGCGAACGCGAGCGTATTGTGGCAGACGTTCAGACGGCCTCCAAGAAGCTGCGCCAATCTACCGACAACACCGAGAAGAGCACAATCTACCGCGACAACCTGTTTCCCGGCGACGTCGTGTCAGACCTGCCCGCAGTGCGCAATATCGAGTCGAAACTCTTGAAGGGCAGCGTCGGCCTCGACCAGGGTCTGGCGGATCTGCTGCGGGACGTCCACGGCGGCGAAGACTCAGACTCGCGGGCGGCCCAGATCGAGAAGCATCAGAAGCGGCTGGCCGAGCTGAAACGGGCCAAGGCAGCACACGAGGCGCAAAAACTCAAAAAGATGAAGCCCGTCGATGTGCCCTATTTCTTGCAAGATGACACGCCCTGCGCGACCTGCAACACAATGTCCGACCCGCAAAAGAGTCCCTTCTGCCAGGTGTGCTTTTTGGAGGTCGACTACTGTCTTAGGGAAAACCAGACCGTCTGGTGCTCGACCACATGCATGAAGAAGGACTATGCCGCCCACCTCGCCGCCAACCATGCCTGCGCCGCCGGCGATCGGTGTGCAAGGAAGCTCGACGCTTCAAGAGAGTCGCACAAGTCGGACACGGGCGCTGCTGCTGCCCGCCAAGAGCCGAGGTATTACTTCTGCCGGGAGTGCGTGCTGTCCTTTAGTATCGGGACCGTCTACTGCAACGACCGGTGTGCGAGCCGCGATTTCCAGCGCCACCGCGAGAAGGTCCACCTGCCCAACCGCGAGATGCGCGCCGACTCGCGCGACGACCGCGGCGATTTATCATACAGCAGTGCCCGCAAAGTGGCCTACACGGCCGCCGACATTACCAAGCACGTGCTCTCGCTCGACGAGGCGCTGGCCAGCTGCCAAAAGAAGCACCCAGACTGGGACTTGACCACCACCAAAGTGAAAGTGGTGCTGCCGTTGACTAGTACTGGGACTGGAACTGCGTAAGAAGCGCAGACTACAGTCACGGCCAAGACGGCGAGCTCACCAAACACGCCGAGCCTAGAGGGCGGAGAGGACACAGAGAGTATAGAGGACGGAGAGATCTCAGAGGGTATAGAGGATGGAGAGGTCACAGAGAGCACAGTCAAATGGGCAGGCAAGAACATGACGGGCGCACAGAAGACGGCAAGCGGCTCGCGCGCGAAAATGAAACCTCACAGGTCGGCAGAGGCGATGGAAAGACGATGGGAAGCTTTTCAGACATCGAAGGCGAGAAAGAAGCAGGAGGAAAGTGAGGCAAAAAAGAAAAGGGAAGAATTGGTGAACTGTATCCTGTCTCGGGGCACGTAATTGCCCGTTGTTGTGGGAAAGAAAGAGGAAGGGGGCGTTTGCGAGTTGAATTACTGGGTATTCTTTATTTGTGCCAGAATTTACGGGCAAAGGCAAGGCGTACGGTAAACATGGCGTATTGTATGAGTTGGGGAAAAGAAGTAAAAGGAGTTTGAAAACAGAATGTTAAAAGGGAAATATCAACAAAAGAAATACCATCAAAATCTCAAACTATCCGCGAAAACAACAAGAGTTAAATGAACCAATTGAAAGCACCCGACAAACCCTGGCAACCTTGCTACAAAAAACCCCAAATGTTCCAATATCCTTAGATCCAGAAGAGATAATTTATGGTTGCCCCAATTTGCAAACCAAACTGAACTTCTTGTCGAAAATATCGAGAGTAGATTGGATATCATAAGGCACCAAAAAAAAATTGTCCACCAAATGCAATCTTCTCCTGTTCGCCAATCTCTGTTGAGCGAACGACCGAAACTTATACGCCAATGTCTTTGTACCTGTCCGTGACAAAACCGAAGACGACTTTTTTTTTTGGGGTCGTCAGACCGGCGAATCTCCTCCACAATGTTGGACCCGGGCCGGCACGAAATCCCTGTCATCGTGACCCCCCACCATACCAATGACCGTCATCTTGGGCACGTCGCCTTGCGTCCCCCAAACAGCAGGCACATGTAGTCGTTATCCAAAGTTCTCATAGTCATCTAAGGATCCTCGTATGGGAACGGTTTAAATACGACGGCTGTGCAGATGTCAACTGCCTTCTTGTATGCCTGTCGGAGGTGAGGGGCAGCTTTCAGAGAAGCAGTTCGCTCACTCTTGGAGAGCGGCGTACACACCTTCTTTCCTGTGGCGAGAATGCCACCGGTGTCTATCACGTCAAACATTCTGTCATTAGCATGTCTTTGCTGTCGACATATTCGAGTCAAAAAATGGTGGAGCGTACTCAGATTGGCATCTCCGACATTGAAGACTGCGTGTTAAAATACAACCGAGTCAGGGATTGTCGTGAGAGATGGGTTAAATGCGATGACGGTCTCACAGTCGTCGGCCTTCTCAAAATCCATATCCGAATCCGCGATGAAAAAAATGATCTGTCCGGGATCCTTCTCAGTAGCAAGAACCACGGCACCATATTTTGGGAGTGCCGAAATGACGCCCCGGGCCTTGACCATGTCCACGTAAACGCCAACCGTCTCAAAAACGAGGTTGGACTTGCCTCAGGATAGCTTCAGAAGATGGTTAAACGCATCGGGCGTATCGCCTAAGAATGGAACTCCCTCAAAAGCCATTTTGGTCATTCTGCGGACGAGTCAAAAGATTGAAAATGATGCCCTATCAATAACAGAATTTTAGCAAAATTTTCAATTTAGAGATAGCTTATAGAGAACTTCTTGGGGCACAAAAAGATCCCTTTCTCAGGCTGTCGGATGTACTTACTGGATGGATAAGACCGTTTCGGTGGAAGGAAAGTGCCCCGATGTAATAAGGTCGAAAATCTCGGAGAAGCTAGAGAAGAAGAGAAGAGAGGAATGAGAGAAGGACGAAAAAAAAATCTGCCCGCCTACCTTTGGCTTATAGACAGGACGAAGTTCCGTGGACCTACTTCTTATTGTGGAAGGAGCAAACGGATAAGTTCTTGTCGAGGAAGGAGCTACTTATACTGTCGGTGCTGTCGAAGAAGGCGCAAACAAAACCACCCAAGACCAAAAACACATTGGAAAGTGAGCCAGTCGTTCCTACCGTTTTTGATACTGTCAAACTATCAAGCTTATAACGCAGTCCCTGCTCTGTACGCTCTGTAATGGAAAAGAGGCCAAAAGACCTTTCCTCCCAGGCCAATATTCCAACTTCTTTTACAATTGGCGCTGGTATATGCCTGCCGTTGATCTATAAGGCGTCTGGCACAGGTCTGTTCATTCTCACTCGATGAGGATAGCCTTTAGTTCGCGGTTCAAGGCGGCGTGCAAGAACGCAACAAGGTTTGGAAAATCCGTTGAGATCGTTGTGACAAAACGAAGTTGGGGTTAAACTTTGTAGTTAGAAGTCCGGGACAAAACTGTTTATGCCCGAAGTATTCATGTTTTCAAAGCGTATCTAGTGAAAAGAAAGAACGCATAAAAACTGTCGGTTCTTGGTAAAAAGCTGAAAACTGCAACATCTTGTTTTTTGAGCATACAATCTAAAGCTCTCGTCACCTAGAACACCATGCCGAAAGCTCCCTGACATCTGCAAATCAAGTGTCTGCCCATGCCCATAGTTGAATCCTCATTTCACGCATGTAGAAATAGAAATGCATCATATGGATAAAGTGATTCGATAAGTCGTGTCTCTAATAGCAAAGTGCAAAATCCAACTACATCTCGCAAATTATGTTCCGAGCGCTATTCTCTTCGTCTAGAAACGATCTGTTGCAAACCCAAGGACTACCGAGTCCTTCTCCGATGTGATCTTTCTCAACCGTTCGAGGAGATTGTAAACAGGACAGCAGAAAACACTAGCCGAAGGGCGCTCGCTCGGCCGGGTGCCTTGAAAGACACGGATGGTCTGACCACAGACCATGGCCACTTTTTCGGTGGCTGGGTCCTCCACAAAAATGGCAAAGGCCGTGGCAATGCTCTGCTTAGTCGGGAAGGAAACCTCAGTTGCGAAGCATTATTCTTGATAGCGCGCATCATCACCGACCGGCGATGGACATGGGCCCCAAACTCAGCAGCCAGTCGGGGTGGGCGGGGGCGCGGGCGTGGACGCGGTCTGGATGTCGATGTTATGACCGGGAGCCGGCAAATAGCAACCCGGCGAGCTTCTTGGATCCGGGTGGCACCTTTGAGGGACTCAACTCGGTCCGTGTCAGACAGCGGGGGCATATGCCTCTGCCCGTGGCAAGAATCCCGCCTTCTTCTAAGTATTTGAGTTAGTAATACCTGTTAGAAATTAGTGTATCAGGCGTCGCGGTCCAATCTGCTCCTCTCAACTTACTGAGAATATTTTCGCTATTGCAGCTGAAAACAACATGCAGAAAAGCCACAAGATCGGGCATTTTTTTGAGGCCGGCATAGGCAAGGTCGAATGTAATGGGTTGGGCTCCGAGATCGACGCCATGTGCGAAGTGGCCTTCATACTCGTCGTCGAGAATCTGATGGATCATCTCTTCATCCGCCTCAGTGGCAAAGAGGATGCCGCGGTATTTAGGCAGCGCAGTGAGGACGGCGCCTCCAATGCAATCGAGATGGGGATGAATCTTGTCTAAGGCTGCATCGCGAGCCAAGGCTGACAGACTGCCAAGGGTGTTGAAAACTTTGATCATATCCGAAAGTCGGTTTGGCCCGTCGTACAACACTGGGTTCTCCATTTGGAAGGGAACGATGCTGAAAAATAAGAGTGCAAAAAGTCAGAAATTTAGTGATAGATAAAATTTGGTGATCAAGAGGGCTAGAGAGGAGAGACGAGGAAGAATATTCGGTTGTGGGACTGACAATTTGAGCTCATTTTATATGACGAGATGGCCCTCCATTCGAGGAAGGAGCAAATGTCCTGGAAAACTTGTCAAGGAAGGAGCGATGCATGAGGAGTGAGTCGCGACTGTCATCTCTAGTATTGTTTAGATGCTGTTGACTTTAAAATCAGGAAAGAGCGGGTGACTTGTAGGTAAGGTGTGGGTCCCGTCCGTTTGCTCTTGCTGTCATCAACAATGATACAGAGCAAAAAGTGATTCAGGACTGACATGAATTCGAGGAGGATGTCGAGGCCTGCAATGTGGTTAATACCAGTTTCTTCAATAGCAACACATCAATACTGACAATTGCAATGAATAGCAAACATGAATGGTCCTCGACACGCAATCCGAGATAGATTCGACATCAATGTCTCAATGGCCACAATGTGGTACTGGTAGGAAGAATGACGAAAAGAACTCATTTCGATGGCCAGGTTGGCCATCAGTCGAAAGAATTCATATACACTGCCTCCTAAAAGTTTTCGACTAATTTTTATATGAGAAGAATGAGGTCATTCGTCAGGAGCGTTAAATGTTTCTACACACGGAATCCCTGATGAATAAATGTCTATTTAAAGATACGATTTTTTTTTTTAAAAAAAAAAGAAAGAAAAAGAAAAAGAATAAAAACACCAGAGGGACGGTGAATAGTATACTATAACCCCAAAACCTTTTGTTGTCAAAAGAATGTTCAGATTTAGACGCTGATTGAATTAAACGGTTCTCGAAATTCCGCGTCGTGACGGTCGGCTTTGGCTTCACCTTCTCATCACCAGGTTGGCAGTTGACACAGACCCCATAGCTAGGTGATTGAATGACTAGGTACCGCAAATCCTACTCACCATTCGTTCATTTTCATTTTATCCATGCGTAATTCTCATGTTCAAATATTTATGTTTTTGATAAGCAATATATAATAGAGACATCTTCTCTTGAGTTGTTGCTGATTTCATGACGAAAGTTGAACTGACGTTGAACATGATCATTCACTCTTACTCATCCATATCGTTTTGTATCATGGCATCGCGTCACGAGACAACCGCAAATGGCACCGCCTGCTTGGGCATATTATTGGGCAATTTATGGAGGGCTGCACGACGTACGGAGCGAGCATGTTCTGTGGATAGGGCAAAAGTGTTCGAGACAACTGCTTGGGGCCCGGGCCCCTGTCATGGACCCAACACATGCAACATGTTTTGTCTTGGCAGCCCCCAACGGCCATTGACAGAAAAGGGGCATCCTGGAGCCCACTGTTGAACTCTTCTTTTTCTGTTCTTCTCTCGCCTCTATGCTTCCTCGATGCGATGCTCGATGACCTTGATCGAGGCCGCGCAAGCTATTGTTCTTTTTCTTCTTCTTTTTCTCTCGAATTCCTTTTTAATTCAAGGTCACGCATGCGGTCGTTTTCTTGTCGACCCAAAAAAGTTGGTCGGCGGCTGCTCGACGGTGACGATTGGCTGTCGCAGTTGCGCTGGTGCGCTGGCGGATTCGATTCAAATCCTCTGGAATTGGGGCTTAACCTGACATGGTGAAGAGACTGTTATAGTTTGTGGCCTTTTTATGAGGGATAATTGTGTTGGTTGTGGGAGAATTCTGTATTTGTCCTAGTCCTCGATTCCTAGTTTTACCAAGAACCCTGGTTACATGACCGGACACCTTCTGACAGAGATCGTGGCGAGTGGGTGTGCTGAGCAGCTGTTGTGTAGGTGCAATGGACAAGAAATGAGGGACGAGGGCGCATTCTGTGATTTGGCCATGTATTTTTAGACCTAGCCGAGCCCAATAATTCCCAATTTGTTCTTACGCATTTCGATCGAAAAAGAGTGGTGAGAACGATATTGCGATCCGGCAATGTGGGCGGCAAAGACGAGCGTCGGGTGCAATCTTGTCGGGTGGCTTGCATTCACAGATGATTGGCCTTAATGGCGGCCGGTGAAGACAATCACGGGATGTCATGAGAACTTGTGTCGACAAACGGGAGGACAATTTCCTTTTCACAAATATTGAAAGATATTTTAAGAACAAATCATCCGTCATCCGCGTGACGGCGAGCATTTAGATGGCTAGTTGACGACTGTCCACTACTGCAGTGTGAAGGCGCTATGCCGCTTTGATGCATTTCCCACCGAATGATGTTGACAGGCGGTGACAGAAATCCTGACCAGACGGAACGACAAGAAAGGACAAGAAAATGTCAAGAAAAGATAAGACCGACAAGCAAAAACAAGCTCATCTATTCTCGACGATCGGATAAGTCGGACGGGTGACAGAAGAGTGGGAAAGGAGAGAGAGAGAGAAATAAGACGGGCCTTGAAATGGGGTGTCGTTGTTATGCGAAAGAGAAGACGAGAGCAGAAAAAGCCCCATCTTTTGCAGCTGTCATTCGTTTTTGTTGTCTGTCGTCTGTCGTCTTGTCGGGTCCATACCATCATACCATCGCTCTTTTCTTTGCTTTGACATACCGGCCTCTGGAAACATGGGTGTCTCAGCCAGAACGGGGACGGATAGGAAAAGGGAACAACAAGAAGAAATGTTAGAGAACACTGACCATAACCAACAAAATCATAACAAACCATCAGTTTTCCAATGTTTATTCCTCCTATTTCGTCTCTCACGGACTGGAGTGTCGTACTCGAGATGACCAAACGGGTTAGCAGCGAGGGGGTCGCTTTTGTATGGAGTTGGGGCGATCCAGGCTGTCCTGAGACAAGCTTTGTTAGAGAGCAGCCCGGGCCGCCTTGCGATTTTGGTACTCCGCCTCTCTCTCTCTCTTTTGCCCTCTTTTGTCTTCACTCGCTTCCTCTCCTTCTTTTTCTGTTTCCCATTCTCTTCTGTAGGTTCTCACCTTCTATTTTGTTTATCGTGCCATTCTCTGTGCCGGATTGCCATTGCGCGGGTCCTTCAGTCCTTCAGTGCGCACCCTCCAAAATATCGTCGTAGTCTCTCCCCACTTATGACAAGGCCCACTCGTATTGGACGGAGCAGTTTCGTTTGTGCCTTCCGGGTGGTGCGACGCATCAAACGACGGGGGTCAACAGTACGTCGTAGAGAAAGAGACGATAGTAGACTGTAGTATCGTACTCGCAAAAGCAAAAGGGGACGGAGCAGGAGACCAGAAGGAGAATGAGAAGAAAAATGGCAAGATGGAAAAGTGGGCAGACAGGACGGGAAAGGGGCTTGTCCAGACCGTAAAACAGGATGGGAGTTTCGAAGGCAGACATGGTATTTTGCGAGAATGGGATCTTTCTCCTTTTTGACTGCGTGTATGCCCACTTCCGACTCTACTACTCTTTCCTCTCTTTTCTCTCCTTCTTCCTTCTCTTTCGTTTTTCTTTTTCGTCTACACTTTGTCACATCGCCAACCTTTTTTTCTTTTCAACCTCATCCCATTCGTTCTGTTCTCCTTGGCTGGCCGTGGAGCGGTCGTCAATTGCTGGTCAATATTTTCATTCTTTCAACCCTTTTTTCTTCACTTCTTTTCGTCGTCTTTTTTGTCTTTATTCTTTTGATTTTCTCGTCCTTTTTCTCGTCATACATCAACTTCGCAAGATATATACCACTCCCACAACAAAGCTACTCATAACGATAACCCACAACAAATCTTCACCATGGGTCAAGCATTCTCCGTCGAGTTTCCCGATGAGTCGGCCGATGTCATCAGCAAGCAGGACGCCCTCTCCGAGCTTATCCTCGCCATCTGCTGGGGCGGCACCTTTTATATCATTGGCATGATCTTTACCGCTGTCCAGATCATTGACCGGTGGCGGGGCCCGCGCGACGACAACCCGACAAACTTCTTCTCGGTGTTGGGAGCACTCATATTAGCCATTCCCTGGCCAGCCGTGCTGGTGATTTTGGCCATGAGTAGTCATTAGGGCACGTTGGCGATGGACAACAATACAATCTCAGTGGAGGGACAAACGATATCGACACGACAGAAAACCAGAAAAGAAAACAACAAGGCTTGAGAACATCAAGAGGGTCCGACGAGGAGGATGAACGACTGAACAAAGGACGAAAGCGGAAAGCAGAAAGTGGAGACGACATCATAAAGAATCATCAACATCATCACGAGCCATCAATATCCCCGTCGTCAATTCGAAAATCGACAGCCACGATATACTATCAGGCCGGCACAACTTCCATTGATTTGACTGAAGTGTCCGGAGAGTACCACAACAGCGGTTCGTTGGCGTCAGCGCTACTGTTATTGGCGTCGATCTGGCGTCCACTCTTGGACAACATTCAATACAGGTCTGCGAAGATGGGTGTTATTATGTAGTATTGCCATTGCCACCCATGCTATTGTACAACAACGGGCTTGTCAACAGATGATGTTGATGGTTGTTAATGATGGCGATGGTGATGAGAGGATTGGGGGCCGTGAACGGGATGGATAGAGTGAGTGCAGGCGGCTGGCGGCAGGATATGAGGGCGTAGGGCCTGGCCAACAACCAACGGCCCGGAACGTTGGAGAGGGGAGGCAAGGTTTCTTTTACATATGGGTTGTTGGAGCCTTTTCTTTTACATTTTCCCTTACCCCCTATTTTCATTATCGTGTTTTATTTATCATTTCTTTTTTAACTATGCTGGACTTTATGTCATATCCAGCAATTAACTTTTTACAAACAGGCCGATCTTTCGTGACGCGGTACATATACGTCTTTCATGTGACATGGACTTCTACCGAACTCCGTCCAAAGGTACTTTATTGATGTCAATCCCGCACCGCAGCCGGTGGTATAAGAATCTGGCCGGAGGGCGCCGGTGGCTGGTTGAATCGCGCCGGTCCCGATCTAAATGTTGTTCCGTTGACGTAATGCCGTTGCCCTAGCTTTGGTAGATTTTTCGTTGAAGGAAGCTTCTCGCCTCACATCACAAACCAACAGACAGCTCTCAATTGGCACCGACTCAGCGCCACCATATTTTTCATACCTCCTTCGATCGATACTCGTCATTGTTCACGTTGTCGTACAAGTACCCCCTTCTTTTCCCCTGTGGCCCCTCGAAACACTCAAACACGAAGATTCTGCAACTCCTTCCCTTCTTTTCCAGATAAAAAAGCTTGAACGCGCACCGACCAGTTCAAACCGTGTTTTATCGCAGTGGGGCCACATTTTTCTCTGCCCATCAACCATCAATCGCATAAGGTCGTCAATCGTCACTTTAAAGTTCTCATCGATCGCCAAGGCTCACTTCTCCCGCATCATCTACTCAGTACACACCTGCAACATCTCACCAATTACAACCCTCCCCCCTCCCCCCTCCCCTCATGTCTTTCCTCACCTTTTCGGCATTCACCAGCTTGTTGACTGCCTGTACCGCCATCCTCATTGCCCAGCTCTACACCCGCTCACCGCTCGCCGTCCGTCATCGCAACACCGCCCGCTCTGTCAAGATGAAGTCGTGGGAAGTCGTCAAGAACTCAGACAAGCCCAGCGAGGCTCTGCGGCTCAAGGACGACGGTGTCGAGACCGACCACGCCAACCCGCTGGCCACCCTTCCGCGGCCCAAGGGCGGCGACATTACCATCAAAGTGTCACACGCGGGGCTCAATCCGGCCGACCTGGCCTTCATGGCCAACATCCCCAGCTGGGTTCCCTTCCGCCGCCGCCCCACACCGGCCATTGACTTTGCCGGCACGATTGTCGCCATGGGCCCGCAGGCTGCTTCGTCCAAGGGCCACAAGGGCGCTGCCAAACCGCTGGCGATTGGTACCCGCGTCGCCGGCTGTCTGACCGTGCCGTATGTCGCCACGGGCCACGGCGGCCTCACGGAGTATCTGACCGTGCCCGCCGACATGGTCGCTCGCCAGCCGGACAATCATACCAGTGTCGCCTCTGTGGGCCTGCTGGGCTGCGCGGGCCAGACTGCCCACCTGTGCGCCACCGACAGCCACGCCCGCGATGCTTTCGCTGCTGCCACGAAAGAAGGCCGTCGGCCTCGTGTCTTGATCAACGGCGCCAGCGGCGGTGTTGGCTCTCTTCTGATCCAGATCAACAAGTCTAAGTCCCGTGACGCCCACGTCACGGCCGTCTGCTCCGGTCGCAATGCCAAGTTTGTACGTGCTCTGGGCGCCGACGAGGTTGTCGATTACACGCAGCACAAGTCGTTGCCAGAGTACTTGGCGACGGCGTACGCCGACAACAAGTTTGACTTAATTTACGACTGCGTCGGTAGCCAGCCGCTCTACCTCCAAAGCCCTTCCTACCTGCAGCCCAAAGGCGCCGTGCTGTGCATTGTCGGCGGCGGTCAGGGCAGTGCACCGTTTGTGCGTAACAAGCTTCTGCCCACGTTCCTGGGCGGCACACCGCGGGCGTACAAGCTGCTGGCGCTGTTCCCGTCGGGCGAGCAGGCGCGGGCGGCGGCCGGTATGGTCGAGGAGGGTACCATCAAGGAGATGCCAATCGACACGGTGTTCCCCTTTGAGGAAGCTGTGGCCGCGTACGAGAAGCTGGCGACGAAGCGGTCGCGCGGTAAGATTATCGTTCAGGTCGACCCGACTGTGAAGGAGTAAGCTTGCGATGGCGGAGAGTTGACGTTTTGATGTATCTTGGTTATCATGGAGTCTGGAGTGTTGGATATCAAATTGGACTGCATTGGCTGGATTCAACTGTATCATATGAATTATATTTCTCGCATTTAAAATCGAATATCATCCGCATCGTTTCTCGCCTTATCACCCATTGCACGGCAAACAGTCATGGCGATGGTCCATTGTGTCACAAGGTTCCAGCAACTGCTCGTAGTAGCCCATGCTGTCGGTGCATACCCGCCCGATGGCCACCTCTCTCGTGTCATTGCCGGCTAACTTGCCCAACTTGCTCGTCCCGTCGCCGCGCTTGTGGCACCACCATAGGTCCCAACCCTCCACCCGCCGGATCTTGCACTGGCTGTGACACGCTGTCGTCAAACCGTGCTCGATGCACCGTGTGTCTTGCTTGAGGTTGGGTGTCGCGCATTTGATGTCGTTGCGGTCGTTGGTCCGGTCACATGCAGACGGTGCTTGTCCCACCGCAAGGTCCGTCGGCGATGTGTCCCAAAGCACCCACGTCGATGTGACTGTGCGAGGCTCGACAGGGGTGGCTGTCAACGGGCTTCCTGTCGGTGCCAGGCGGCCCTCCGCATCGATGTGTGCCGAGTACAGGTCACGGCTTGTAATGGCTGTCTGGAGCATTGTGTAAGGGAAGTTTGCCGGGTCGGGGCTCGACGGCCACGGCTCGTAGATGGTGACGGTCTGGACGGTGACAGTGTCTGCTTTAGCGGTGCCGGTTGGTATCTCACTCGTCTTGGCCGTCAATGTCCGTGACCAGATGCGCGTTACTGTCGTGGGATATACAGTTGCGCCCTTCCATGCTGGTGGTGTCGTTGGCGTGGATGCCGAGGACGAAGAGGATGATGCAGCTCCAGCGTGAGCGCCGAATAGAGCCAGCATTTGCAATGAAAGTATTGAAGCCTTCATCTTGTAGTTATTGCAAACGTTCAGCTGCCACAAAGCATTCATTTTTGACTCGTGGGGACGATCTTAGAAAAGGTCATGCCAGCACATGCTGTCTTTCCTTTCGCAGTTCACGACACTTGTGCGTTTTGGCAAAGCTTCATCTTGCCACCTCATAGCGACAGCTGGCCGGTTTAGGCTCGCTGAGTTTGAGAATAAATTAATCTGTCGTTGCCGTCACTGCTGGCATTAACATATGCGCCGCCTCGGCATAAAAAGTATCCTTTCTGGTCGTTATTCTTATATTTAGGCGGTATTCACACTTGTGAGAAATGCCTGCAAACAACAAGTGACACCTGTTTGCCCGTGTTAGTCAGCTTTTGGACGACCCTCTCGTTTCGGCAAAAAACCTCCACAGTCAATATTCTCGGATTCGTTCGTGATGCTCGCTTTGAGGAGTTGACAAGCGAGGAAGAACGAAGCAATGAAATGGGAACACTTTGGGTCACGGCTCTTCTTTTCGGTGTTGATTTGTTGTGAGCTATTGCCAGCTCTTGCAGCTATTGCAGCACTTGTTATTGATGCTGCAGGCATACGGAGTACTCATGTTGTCGTGCTGCACTGGTGCACACGCTGGGGCCTCCTTCCCCATATGGCGAGGACCATTGGGATCCTGCAAAGGACACAAATGACTGCAAGAGAGGATAAAAAAACCAGCTCAACCGTTGTCGGCAAATCCTGCCGGTGGTAATTCCAGCAAGTTGTCAGTCATGCGATGTCAGCTTGGTCTGCAGTTAGTGCTGCATAAGTGGTGCAGATTCCAGCACGCGCGAGAGCCGCCTTTGAAAGTGGTGAGTGCGGTGTATGCGGCGTACTTCTTGTTTTCTAGAAGCAGGGCCGAACTCTTCTTGTTGACTTTGGAAGCAAAGAGCGAGAGCGAGCAAAAATGGCAGTTTTTGACGACCCTGCTTTTTTTTTAACAAGTCTGTCTTGACAAGAAGGATCCAAAGACCCAGGATCCAGGAAGATCGTTATCCTAGTGATGCACGAAACCGACACGCCGACAGGCCGGGTGACAAGGTGAGGCGAGAGGACGTTTTCGAGGATGCGGGCAAGAAATGAAAAAGTGAGACGTAAAAAAAAAAAAGAAACCGACAAAGGGACCGGGGGAATGACAAGAGAACGGCACGATGAACACAGACCACTTTTTCCAACGGCGGTTCCTGCCTGCGTTCCCGCAGGCACAGGCACCAGTTTGTGTCGTTGTCTGGTACCCTAAATGATTGCCGTGCACGACAGAAGCAACGAAAGATGAGTTGTCAATTTGATTTTGATGACACGAACGGGATTGGACAGAACGTGCTGGACAACTATTGGGACGGTGTGAACGATGGTCGACAAGTTGAACGTCTTTCACCGTTATTCTGTTGTCCGTTGTCTCGATGTGAACTTTGATTCCTGCGAACAGGTGACGGTGACAGTGACAGTGACGACAGGATGGCGACGACTGGCTCCTGTCTCCTGCTTGCCTGCTTTCGGCCCCTTGCCCATTTCTGTTTTGGGTGGCTGTCTTTGCTCTCCGGCCTGCAGTAGTGGGCTGCCATCGCCTGCAGTCGCTTGCATCGTGTGCATCGCGTGCATCGTCTAACGGTCAACAAGCGTCGGAGGACGGACGACAAATAGAAAATCAATGGGCGATCCTTCTCTTGAGCCCCTTGAATCCCTCGAGCCCCTCTACCCAGAGGCTCGTCACGGAGGACGTGCCACCTGCCAAAAACAAGCGGCAATGCATCACGGCAAACTCGGTTTAGTGGCCGGGGCTTTTGTGAGATTGTCGATGCTGTCCTCGGCGACTTCGATACCCTGAAGCGTTAGCGGCTGGGCGAGTCCGTCGGGCCCTTTTGGGGCCACTTGGTGCCACTGGGGTCACGGAGACAAGGGGAAGCTACTTGGAATTGTCCGAGCGGCTCAGACAAACAGTTGAAGTGGGCAAACAGCACGACACTCGTTCATTCTGGCATTCTTACGTTTCTCGTTGGTTGTTGGATGTTTGTTCTCCCACTTTTTTTTTTCTTTGTGACGGGCAGCCGTTGGCTTTTGGCACCGTTGCATCGTCGTATTGCGTATTTGGTATTGCTTTTTTGGTGGAGGGAGGGAGGAGGGTGGGATGTTGGTTTTCGGCGTTGGTCTTTCAAGTGTGGACTTGCTGTGGCCCTGGTGGTCCTTGTCCATCCTTGCTTCTGGCTGCAACTTGCAGCTTTCCTGCCCTCTCTCGGGACCCCTCCGCTCTCTCCATTCCTCATTCCTGCGGGAGGGGAGAAAAAAGGTTCAACGGTCACCGATGCAGAAAGACATAGAATACGACGTCGCGATGGACGGCCAGCTTTTCTTTGTCACTGGGCACTTTTCTTCGTCATGATGGGTCAGTTAAAACCAATCAAAATCAGTGAAAAATGCAGGCATCTCAACGCAAGGTCGGCACAAGAAGGATGAACAAACAAAGCATGCAAAGTACCTCGTACAAGGAAGCCATTCCTGGACTCGAGGAAATGAGTGCGGACTTGCCCCGTCCAACAGGTACTCTCCCTGCATGTTTCTTGCTTTCATGCCTCCGGCGTTGCATCGTGGGCTGTTGGACAAGCTCTAGTCTTGTCCGGTCTTGTCTTGATTTGTCCAGTTCTGACCCTTCTCGTCGATGATTGAATCAACGGCTGTGGAGTCCCACCGCGCCATGGATGGACCTTGAAGCTCTGACCGTCGCAGAAACTCAACGGTTTCCCCGGGTGGGGCCGCTTGTCGCCAATCTCCAGGAAAAGACCAAGTGGAAGTGAGAAACGGCAACAGTGTCCGGGCGTGAAAAGTGAAATTGAGGACAACGAGATGGGAAGAGAAACATTGTGTTTGGAAAGACGAGAGCTGCAAGAGCCTCTGAGGAATAGGGGCTAGATGTTCGTTCGTGCCTTCCTGATGTGCTTGGTCCAGTGCTTCAGTATGCATCGCAACTGCCGCGGTTGGACAATGCCCGTTCTAGGCCCGACAGAAAAGAGCGACCGTCCGAACGGCGGCCCTGTATGATGTGCAAAATAGACTCGGTTCTAGCAGGAAAGAGTGAAAGAGAAGTTCTCAGCTGGAGGCATGCACACACTGCCAGCAACAGAGGGAAAGAAGCAAGTGCCAGTCGCTTGTTTCGCACCCGGGAGGAAAATAAATTATGAGATCTGATAAGAACCAAAGCGGACACAAAAAAAAGCCAAAACGAGACTGCATCGTAACCTTGCTCCATATTTCTTCAACGGTGCATCCTTCCTGTTGCCCACTCTGCCACTTTCTTCCCTCTTCCTTTTCACACTCCTTTCTGAAATAATACCTCCCAGCCACACACCCCTCCAAAACCAAAAGTCTATTTTCTTACAGCCCTCCGAGTATTTTGTACCTCGAGTCTCGTCCACATTCCGGAAATCTCAGTATTCGGACCAGCAATCAAAGCACCTTGACTGTGCATATCGTCCCAGTATCCAGTTAGGTGAATAGAGTTTGGTCCAATCCCGTCTCTGGCAGACAACGACCACTCTCGCTTCTCTCTTGCACTTGCAGCAGCTCCAGCCAACAGACGCATAACACAGTCCACCCCCCTCCCCAGAGGTCCCAGGAAGTCTCGCCGACCGTTACAAAGAACGACCGTTGCAGAAAGTGTCATCCCGCAGCCGTTGAACGCAGCAGGAAGATCAGGGGAGGGGTGTCACAAACTGCCATGGCTGCTGAGCGTGGCAAGCGGTTCCGACGAGGGCTTGGCCAGGTTACCCCTATTTTTGTGTGTTGATCCATCGTGTGCCGGTCGTTACACTTGGTACTATCCTGCACACACACATACATACTCCTTGAGGCTGTTCTTTGTGCTGTCCATCATCCGCTGGGAGCCCGTGTTGCCGCCCTCTCCCTCCCCATGACACCGGCAGCCACCACTGGCCCTCAACTCCGGATCGAATATATTTTCACTCACACGTAACATCTCGACGATGAAGACAACAAAACAACACTCTTCTCTCATCTCTCACATTCTCTAACCTTCACACATCTCGCATCCCTTCTAACTATCGCCACATCCATGTCTCAGGCACGACCAGCCACGCGGGCCTGCAACACCTGCAAGGCTCGACGAATTAAGGTAGGCACTATGTGGTCTATATACGGCCGTCAGGAGACATGATCTTGTCGGCCATTCTCTAACACGACGCTACAGTGCGATGAAGAACGTCCGTTATGCCAGCGATGTCTTCGCAGCGGCCGGGAGTGCTCCTACTCGACCGACTTTGACCGGGTGCACCGTGACGAAACTCGCCGGACGCAGAGACGAGTCGTACAAACCACCCCAGCAGCACCAGCACAAATACCAGCAACATCGGCAGTCATTCCTGGAGCAGCGCCGACTCCGTTTCATCCAGCTGCCGGTGCCAATCCGATTGTCGGCACCACCACCAACAGAAATGTTCGCAACCAACCAGCTGCAGCCCGGGCGGCTGCAAGACAACGAACAGCCAACCCGCCACCACCAACCACAGCAGCAGTACTAAGCATGCCCGCGGCTCCGACGACAATACATCTGACACCAAGATCATCATCCTCCGTGCCTGTATCAACATCTGACAGATCTAGATCCGTGTCGTCTTCCTCGCCATCGGCAGTCTTTTCTCTACCCGTCCGAAGTAGTTTGAGCCCTGGTGCGTCGAGTGCCAGTGCCGATGGCATGCTCGACCTTGCATCCATTTCGGGCCGCAATGATGGCGTGCCATTTTTGCAATCCGCCGAAGGCATGGAAACTACGGCGTTTGTCGCAGGTAACGAAGTCTCCCATGATGTCGCCGAGGCTGCCGGTGCCCTCGCTTCCGGGTACGGATCCCGCTTCTTCTGGCGTGGACCGCGTTACAGCCCAGCGACATACTATGCACACATGTACACGCCCGAGAATTACGCTACCGGTCCGACTATGAATGTCGACTCCAGTCCACCGCGATCCCCAATGGCCCCAAGCCACGGAGGTGGCTTTGTCCACGGCGAGATCCATGACGACGAAGAACGGACACGATATACTCCAGAAAACGAGTGGCAGCGGCCAGCATCGACGCTCAGCCTTCCCATTGGCGAATTAGCTCTGTGCTACTTTGCGTCCAACTTTATGCTCATCCCACGACAACCCTTTGGTGGCACCTATTTCGAGTTTATCGTTCCTGTTCTACAAGGTCAGCCGCCGGATAGTGCTATGCAGTACGCACTGCGAGCCTGCGCCTTTTCAGCCTTGGGCAATCGTTGGGTTAGCGACACGGTTGACTTTCATGCGATCGGTCTGAGCCAGTATACGGCTGCCCTGGCCAAAACGACACAGAGCTTGAAAGACCCACGGCTAAAGACGGCAGACGCCACCTTGGCGACAGTGCTCCTACGAGGACTGTTCGAGGTGTGTATACCGTCAAATGGAGATTCTCATGCTGCGTTAATGCTAACAACTGGTACAGAGCATTACGGCAAAGAAGGAAATGTTTGCATGGCGGTCGCACATTGAAGGCGCTGTACAGATCGTCCATAACCGCGGCCCGCGCAAGATCCGCTCGCGGGTAGAGAAGCTCCTTTTCAACTCTGTTCGCATGCAGCTGGTATGTAATTGTCCTGTAGCGATATAAAGAGAACAGCTCCTGATCCGCTGATTAGATTCACCATTCCATGACAGCCGACACGCCCCCGACGTGGAGTATCAACTGGCGGTCCGGCGAGAACATCCAAGACTCTGCCACCGTCCGCTCCCAACGATTCCTCATGGAAACCAGTCAACTGCGGCGTGAGCAGGAGCGTCATATCGCCACCTGTGCCGGTCAACAGAGCATCTCTCCAGACGAGTTCAGCATGTACCTGCTGCGTGTCCGGGCCATTGACAACGAAATGGCCAATTTTCTCGAATCGATACCCAAAGAGTACAAGCCCTATACGCTGGCCATTGCCGGCGAGGTTCCCGACGGTGACTACGAAAACGCCGAGGCGTTCCCCGGCCGTGTCGACATGTACTCGGACATTACTATGGCTAGTGTGTGGGTCGGCATTCGGTCATGCCGTCTGGTCATGTCCTGCTTGATTGTCCGCTGCATGGCTTTGACCTGCCCGCCCGGCACAGACTACCGCACACTGCCCGAGTTTTTGGAAGAAATGCGCCGTTGCAACAGTCTGATTGCTGACGTTGTGGCCGCCGTGCCCTACTTTTTGGGTTCTACTCCACCTGTCCCATCTATTGTGTCGGACACGGTGATGCCGTATGGGCAGTATGGACAGTATGGACATAGCGGGCCGAAACGGCGGGTCGCTACATCGGCCTCGGCCACGTCTGGCTTTGCCTGTGGTGACGACCATGGACATGGTTTGCCCAAGGTGCTGGCCGGCTACCTTTTGGTATGGCCGCTCGCGGGCGCATACACCCATGATTGTGCCTCGCCCGCTCAACGTGCCTACATAGCCGGCCGATTCAAGTATATGGGCAACGTTTTGGGTCTACGGTACGCACTCGTGTGCCAGCAGACACCCTTCCGGTTCCCGTCCATGATGATGTACCGGGACCGCCTGATTATATCGGGCACGCCGGCGAACAGCCCGCCGTCAGCGAGCTCATCAGTTGGCAGTCCGCCGTCTGTCGGACTAGGTAAGACTCCTGTCAACACGCCGAGTCCGGAAGCGTCGTGAGGTTCGGGATGTGTTACGATATATGAATTGAGATGACATTTAAAGACGTTGGATTGGCACACGTCGAACCATCTACGAATGATAGCGATACCTACGCATTTACATAGTCACGAATAAAGACCGCCTCCATAAGAATTCAATTTGTGGGGGTTGTGAGACATCAATCATCAAGACGCCTTCAGCTACATACACAGCAATTATAGAGTTACTGTCAGACCTTAATCTAGGTGGCGATAGCTTCAGGGGAGATGCGTCGCAACGGCTGGTGGCAAGGCCCGCGTGATTAGTTTAGCGGCCGGTGGCCCCGATTTCCCCGATTAACAGGGCGCACTTGCGGGTCGAAACGCCCAAACTAGCAAATTAGGCCACTGGGGCCCAGTACAAAGGTACCTAAATGGCGTGTTTGGGGGTAAAACAAAGTCTGGGCCATTGGGACATTGGGACCTCCCCGCATTCGGTGGCTTGGAGCACAGCCCTGTTCTCATTTGTTCTCAACAGTGTTTGGAACGCCTCGCCAGCTGCAGCCAAGAAGTCTCTCCTGCATGGAGATTGGCTGAAAGGTGAGAATTTGCAGTTTTTCTTCCCTTTGAAGTACGTCGTATTTCGGTGCAGAATGTACGTAAATACAGCGGTATTTTCTACACCAGTCTCTGCCTTTTGAAAGACGACAAGGCCTTACGAAAACAGCCACCACACCACCGGGTCGAAACAATCAGGATATGGTGGGGTTGGGTCGTACAGAACAAAGATGTGCAAAACAGAAACTTTATGAGAATCAACAATACAAGGATCAACAAGAAGAAGAAGAACGAGCAGGAAAGAACAAAATCACGATCGCAACTTCCCAAATCCACACACGGTCTGACAAGGCAGGTGCGTCCTCGTGCCTTCCCTCCGTTTGCAAGTGCGCCCTGTTCCGCCCACCCTCTGGACCGTCCATTGATCCCCGCCCTGCCTAGCGCCTGCACGCCAGCGCAGCAACAAGAGAAAAGAGGGCTGAACCCGCCCCGTTTCTGGCGATCCTTCCTCGTCAGACAACGCGCCTTCCTCCCCATCAGGTCCTCTGACGTCCACCGCCGCCCACGTCCGACGCACGCACGACACTTCTTTCTGTGTGCCGTGTGCCGTGTGCAGTGAAAAAGTACAATCTTTTTTCTTGACAACGACGTGCGCAAAACCAGTCAGACGCAGAGCCGCACTTCTACGTTCACTCTATCCCAACAACCCACCGCAAACTGCCCGTCACGACCAACCACCACGTGGCACAGCCCGAGCGCTTTTCTGCGGTTTTCTGCCTGGATTTTTCACCTTTCTCCTCTGCCCTGTCTGCTTCATCCACAACGTCATTCTCTCTTCCTTCCATCTGATTCCTTCGTCTCAAGTTCGACTTTATTGACGCCGCCCTCCCTCGCCCCTGCTTAAAGCGCTCTCAACCGGTGAGACAAGGCTGGGCCTCGACGACGACGACGACAGACTGTCTCTCGGAACGGCGTAAAGAGCATATTGACGACAGCCCCGATATCGACGTCACCAGAATCTTCGACTCTCGAAAGGCGCAACAGTCACTGCGCCAGCAGACGTGCACAACGCACACTCATCTTGGTCCGCCGTTCTGCACTTCTCACACCACTTCCTCAATATGCCCGTCCTCTCAAGCGGCGGCCCGCGGGCGCATCCCAACGCCGACTATGCGGGTCTTCCATCGTATTTGGGCCCACCACCACCGCCCAAGACTACCAGCCCGTGGCCGCCAACAGAACTCGTCGCCGGCTCGAGCTACTATCCCATAGTCCCCGACCGCGATCACCGTGTCACCCGCATCCTCTCCGGCAATCTGCATAGCGCCATCGACATGCTGTCACGAAGCAATACCAGTATTCGCGATCTCATTCGGCAACACGAGACGGCATGGGTGGCATTGCGCGTGTTATACAACCAGGTCGTTATCCTGCAGAAGCTGATGGAGCGGGTGCGCGACATGTTTATCAACCTGGAGCACGTTGAGAGCGTGGCTAAGAACGTCAACGTCTACGATGAGCCACCACAAGATGCCAAGGGGAAGGGAAAAACAAAGGCCAAAAATATACCGCTCACGTCCGCCCCCGATCGAGTTATGGCCCAGACGAACCTGACACCGCTGGTGTGGAGCAACCGCGTTCTGCCCAAGGTCGAGCAGATGATGATTGACGCACGGAGCTGCCTCGTAGACCTCGAAGGGTCGTGCCGGTCGGCCGTGCTGCGGCGCCAGACCCGACTCATGCAAGACCCAGACGTCATCCCCTTGCGCTGGGCTGACACCTACATCTACACGACGGCGAGAAAGCTACACGGCTACCAGCACCAGCTGGAGGTCCATATGACATCTTGCAAATAGTAGGTCCCAGCCGTCCTTTTTCCAGAAAATATTGTAATACTCACACAGGCTCCAGCGTCCACATGGTCTCGACGGAAAAACTGTACAAAAACAGAAAGGGTTTCCACCTGGAAGACAGCGACATGTACTACTACCTCGACGACGGTAGCAACTCGCACGACCGACCAGCCTTTTACGCCTTCTGGAGCAGCATGAGCCTGGCCAAGGCCGCGAAGAAACGACTTGAAAAGGAGAAGAAGCAGCGACTAAAGCAGCAGGCCGCTGAGCAGGATCCGTCAAGACCGCAACGTCCCAGCAAAGGCTCCAAACGAAAGTCAAAGGGCAAGACATTAGAGGACTGGACACAAGCACCCGCCAGCAAAGAAGACCTTCTCGCTGCCATCGACCGCAAAGATTACTTGACCATCGTCACCATGCTGATGTCCGACATGTCTCTCAACGACATGCTCGAGGACGGCACTTTTGTCCTCTCTCACGCCGTCGATGAAGACAACGCTGCCCTTGTATCCATCCTCGCCATGTGTGGTGCCGACCCCAACGTTCGACACAGCAGCGGCAACACTCCACTGCACTTTGCTGCCAATACCAACTGCGTCGCTCCGGCCATGCTGCTGCTCGAGATTGGTGCCGAAGTCGACGTCCGCGATGCTCACGGTTTGACACCACTGCACGTCGCCTGCCGTGAGCGCAACCTGTCGGTAGTCCTGCAGCTTCTCGCCCACGGTGCCGACCCCAACCTATGTGATAACCGCGGCTTGACGCCCATGAGCTACGCCCTCTTGCACCCAAAACGGCCGACCATCTTGCGCGAGATGCTGACGACTCTGCTGACCTACGGAGCACGAACCACCGGTCGGGATATGTTGTTGCCGCCCTTTATCGAGGCCATCCTTCGATATGACTCGGCACTCATGTGCCGCTACTTGCAGGCCCACCCGGAAGTGCTCGAGGCCGAGATGGAGGTGGCCACGACAGGGCCCGACGGCGGTATTGTCAAGTTACGGCCACTGTACGCAGCCATCCTCATCGGCAACATTTACGCCATTGACCAGCTTTTGAGAAGGGGTGCCGATGTTCACCACGTCACCCCTGTCTACGGCAAAACCATAACCTACCTCGGCTTGGCCGTCCAGGGCGACTCTACGCCCATCGTTGCCCGCCTGCTCTTGTCCAATGCCGACCCCAACGTCGCCAACGTCCACGGGCGCACACCACTGCATCTAGCGGCAGCCTCTCAACACGGCGAAGTCGAGGTCGTTGAGTTGCTGCTCCGCCACGGCGCCGACGTCCAGGCCCAAACCCACGACCGCCACAGCCAGCCCCTGCACATGGCCGTCCGCAACGGCCGTGCCGACATCTGTTTCCACCTCCTGAAAATGGGTGCGCAGGTCGACCAACCCCTCAAGAGTGGCGTCACGCCCATTATGCTGGCCGTCTACTTCAGCAACAAGTCCATGCTGCGGTTCTTGATGAGCAATGGCGGCGATGTGCGGTACAAGACGCCGCAGTTTGGCGAGACGGCCATGCACACGGCGTGCAGAGTGGGTAATGTGAGTTTGGCCATGCTTCTGTTGCAACAGGGGTTGTCGGTGGATGCGTCCAATCCCTTCCCGACGACGAAGGCGACGGAGACGGGGGAGGCGGGAAAATCGGAAAAGACGGCCGGCAGTGATAAAGAGGGCACTGCCTCTGCCTCCGCCTCCTCCTCCGCCTCCTCCTCGGCGGCTGCGCCGACGACCTCGCGCTCCCGCCTCGGCTACGCCCCCATCCACGCCGCCGCGTCCCGCGGTCACATGGACATAGTCCGCTGGCTGCTTGCCAACGGCGCCGACCCTACCGCACGCATCGGCCGGACTGCTGCCCGCATCTGTCTCAGCAAAGACAAGGCCAAAAACAGAGCCTCCCGCAGAGAAAGAGAGCGAGAACGGGAGCGGACGACAGATGGCCATCAGTCCTCCGGTGTCAAGTCGGCCTCGTACGCCAAGTACGACGTTGATGTGGAGGCGGCGGATACAACATCGGCCACACCAGCAGCCGACGACCAGCCCGATTATGATTCCGACAGTGACCCTGGAGAGACACCCATCGAAGTGGCCCGCGCATATGGCCACGAACGGACAGCAGGGCTGATTGAAGATGCCATTCTGGCGGCAACGCCGGCGGCCAAAGAATTCTTGTCGACGCCGGCGGCGTCGCATTCTTCTTCGTCGTCGGCCAACCCCTCATCATCTGACCCTTCCCCTCCTGGCCCGCCTGGCCCGCCCCGCAGGCTCTCGTCCGGCAGTAAACCTACATCGCAGTACAGTCTCGACCCGGTGTACGATAGTGCTGATGAAGGTGAGGCGTTAGCGGGCGAGTTGCGCAAAGGAAAGAAGGTCCAGCCATCACCGCCTCCACTGGATGAAGCATCTGGCGGCAACTCCAATAATTAGGACTTAAAGGATCTCACAGAATGAAAGGAGTACACCCGGAAATACGTTAAAGACAAAATGAAGATGAACAAATATGTAATGATTCATGACGAATACGAACAAGAAGCAGGCGACAGCGCTCCGAACTGGTCATCTGGATGACCATATGTATTTTGATATTTTCTAGATAATCTTTGAATATTCTCCCATTTTTCATATTTGTTTTGAACTCATTCACGGTGCTTTTCTTTTTCCAACATTTATGTTGATGAATTGTGAATTCACGTAATAAAAATAGCAGCAATAGTAGTTCAAATTTGCAACTTATTCAGAGAAGAGTCTCCAGTGAAAACATTATCAAGTTCAGCTCGCCAACCAACAAACATTCCAATTGGAAAAGCAAAGCAATTTTCATTGTAATTGTCGTCGTTGATTCTTTTATTGACATTACGTCAAGTCTCAGTGACCGTCACATGTGGTGTTGGGCAAGATGACTAAGAATTTGGGGAGCTTTATCGGCGCTAACAACGATACCAGAAAAAAAAAGTTCTGGCGCGACAAGACTCGACGTCTCCACGCTCTTAGCAACAACAACCAAACTCGAACAACTCGACTCTGGAAATGCGACACGCACTCCGACGACTACAATTGCGGTCCAAGGCAACTATCCTCTCCAATTTCACGACGACTGTAACACGACCGCTGTTTTTGCAACGAGCAGCCCTTCCCATCTTCTCGAATTCCTTCTCGACTTCAATTCCTTCACCCTTCTACATCTCCAAACCCCGATTCTCCGACTTGACGACAATGGCTGGCGACGGTGAAGGCGGCGGCGGCGGCGGCCAGAAACATAGCCACAACTACCGCGGCGCCAACAAGCACCGCAGCGGCGGCGGTCACGGTGGCCACGGCGCCAAGAGCAAGGACAACGGCACTTGGCGCAAGGACAACCGGCCGACCAAGCGGCGACGCATCTACGGCGACCGCAATGCCGAGGCTGCCGAACAGAAAGAGGGCGGTGGTGAAGGTGGTGAAGGTGGCGAGCCGGCCAAGAAATGGGAGCCCCGGCCATCCAACATGAGCATCCCCTTTTCAGCGGAAGAGATTGCTGCCGAAGGCCGTCGGCCGAAACGCAAGGTGGCCGTCATGATTGGCTACGCCGGCACGGGGTACCGCGGCATGCAGATCAACCATGACGAGAAGACGATTGAGGGTGACCTTTTCGCGGCGTTTGTGGCGGCGGGTGCCATCGCCAAGGCCAATGCAGACGACCCCAAAAAGTCGAGTCTGGTGCGGTGCGCGCGGACGGACAAGGGCGTGCACGCCGCTGGCAACGTCATTTCCCTCAAGCTGATTGTGGAGGACGACGATGTCGTGCAAAAGATTAATGACGCCCTCCCCGAGCAGATTCGCGTGTGGGGCATCCAGCGGACGATCAACAGCTTCAGTTGCTACCAGGCGTGTGACTCGCGGTGGTACGAGTACCTGCTGCCGAGCTATGCGCTGCTGCCACCGCACCCGGACAGCTTTTTGGGCCGCGAAATGGTGTCGTCAGCCAAGAAGGCAGACGAAGAGTCGGCTGCTCTTCTGGAGGGCGACGAGAACAAGGTGGAGAACGTGTACGCGGGCATGATGGAGCGGCTGGACGACGTCAAGGACTTTTGGCCGACGGTAGAGCGTGAGGTTGTGACCCCGATTCTGGAGACGTTGAGCCCCGAGGTACGCAAACTGGTGGTAGATCGCCTACACTCGGGCGATGACTTGGCCGAGGTCTCGCACAAGGCCATTGAGAACGTGGAGCACAAAGAGAGTGAGGAGACAAAGGAGGAGGACACGCAGGCTGAGGTCACAGAGGAGTCTACCGAGAAGTCGGAGGACAAGATGACGGATGCTCCCACGGAGGCAGCCACTGAGCCAACTGCCGAGACCGCCACCGAGACCGCCGGTGAGACAACGACGCCTGCCGCGCCCAGCCACAAGCTCGAGGTCGAAAAGGCGCTGCGCGACATCAAGGCTGCCTACATTGCTGCCAAGCGTGCCTACCGCATCAACCCTGCACGCCTGCAGCGCCTCCAGGATGCCCTCACCCAGTACGAGGGCACACGCAACTTCCACAACTACACCGTCCAGAAATCCTACAAAGATGCTTCGGCCAAACGCCACATCAAGTCCTTTGTCGTCAACCCAGAACCCATCCAGATCCGCGACACCCAGTGGCTGTCCCTCAAAGTGCACGGCCAGAGCTTCATGATGCACCAGATTCGCAAGATGGTCGCCATGTCCGTCATGGTCACGCGCTGCGGCACCGACCCCGGCCCTGCCATGGAGCTGAGCTACGGCCCGCGGCGCATCAGCATCCCCCGCGCCCCTGGATTTGGTCTGCTGCTCGAGCGCCCCGTGTTTGACAGCTACAACTCGAAAGCGCAGGCCAACGGCAAGGAGACGCTCGACTTCAAGAAGTACGAGACGGAGCTGCAGGCGTTCAAGGACAAGCAGATTTACGGCCGCATCTGGGACGTGGAGGAGACGCAGAACGTGTTCCATGCCTTCTTCCACCAGCTGGACAACTTCCGCACGAGCTACTACCTGTGGGCGGTGCCCGGCGGGTACAAAGCAGCGTTTGAGCGGTTTGGCCAAGTGGGCAGTAAGGAGGCTGGTGCCCCGATGGGCATCCTGGAGGATCCCGAATCCGATGCCGAGAACCCAGATGAGGGTGAGGGTTGAACATAAGACAGTATTGCATCTTGGGCTGTAGATTTTGGCGTTCGGTATTTAAAAAAGTAGATCTTGGTCTTTTGAATCTGGAATTTTGGTATTATATTACACAATTTTCGCTATTGGATATCGTACATGGGCCTAGATGAACGTGAAGTAGGTCCTTGCTATGGTGCTGCCGTCTCGCTCGTCGGTGGTTGTGATTCTGATTGCTGTGACGTTTGTTGGGTTTGTTGCGACTGTTGCGAGTGCTGTGATTGCTGCTGCGGCACCGGTCCGCCTGTTGGCGTCGTCTGATACGTCCCGTACTTGCCCAGGTCTCGTGTCCGTGTCGCCTGCTGCATGCCCTCGAGCTGTGCCAGCAAGGGAGCAACGTCGCTCCGAATCTTGGACTCGGCCTCGGCATCGCCGGCGCCCGACGCACGCAGCGCACCCACAATCCACAGCTCCCGTATCCGGCGCGTCAATGTGCACAGGTTCTCGGCCGTTCTTAGCAGACCCGCCACCTCGGCGTCAATCTTTAACCGGTTGGCCGCGGCCTCGCCAATCGTTGACCGGTTGGAGATACGTGATGTCGCGGCCTTGACGAGATCTCGGGCGTGCTGTGTGTAGTCGGCGATGAGCTGGGACTCGCGGTCCAACAAGTCGTTGTACTTGTCGCCACTGTTGGCGCCTGGGGCGGCCATGATGAAGGACGTGAGAAGGATGCGCGTCGAGGGAAGGAGAGGAGAAGAGAAGAAAGAGCTGGTGGTCGTCGCGATGAGAGGTGCGTGGCCAATCGGCGGGAAAAGGAGCTCTGTGAGTTTTGTGCGCGCCAGAAATGATCGGGGAGCACGATTTTATGCTTTCGAAAAGAGAGAGATCGTTCTCGTTTGTACGAAGCTCTGATGCTGATGCTGAAGTTGAAATTGAAGTGAGAGAAGGTTGAAGTCAATTGAAGCTTCTCAAGCTTGGTGGGGTTGAAGTTAGCAAAGCCCAGCAGTAGCTGCACGTGATGGTTTTTAGCTAGCCTACATAAATCTGGAAAAGAGAAACCGGAACATCAAATGGCCCGGGTAGCACAGTGGTAGCTGCGCCTGCCTAGTAAGCAGGAGGTCCGCGGTTCGATCCCGCGTCTGGGCATCTTATCAAATAAGCAATTGTTGGATTTTTTTTTTGATTTTTTTTTGGCCGAACTGCAGTGCGAATAGAAGTTCTCGCAAACAATCCGTCTATTAGGTGTAAGTGGCAATTCAGAGAATCACTATGTATGTGAATTACAGAAGTGAATAAACGTCTGGTTGTTTGTTGCCTGTATGTTACCCGTTTACTATTGTTGTTTATTTGTGTCATCCTTACTCTACGTGCTCTGATTCACGCACTCACTTTTGCACATCTTCTTCTTCGCATCTTCCATCCCATCCACGACTGATGCGAGCTGCCACGCCCCGGACACATCCAAAGATCCCCCTTTCTGTCACGCAGCTGTCGCTTCATCCTTTCTTTTTCTTTCATCCCAAGAATGACCCATCCAGTCACGGTATGCGAGAGCCGATACCGTCCCACGAGCCAGCAGTTTCTTTTAACACGGCCCGGTTCGTGCCCAACGAGAGCAGGATGTCGACTCCCGGAGATGGAGACGCACCGGTTGCAGCCACGATGCCGGACGACCTCAAGCACGATTTTGCCGAGTTTGTCCAGGAAAAGCTGCTGACGCTACAGGAGCACAAGGGCGTGGACATCTCGATTATGAACAAGAGGCTGTTCCATAGTACAGTACTTTCCGTCGCCAAAGACCCGACGTCGACCATTGCCGATCATTTTTGAAAGACCAAGACCACCACGAGCCGATCGGCTCTCTCCAAAGCCACTTCGACAAAGTGTTGATTACCCTGCGCGGCTCGTTTGATACACTGACAGAGGTTTATGACATGACAGACAGTCCGGATGACGGTCCAGGCGACGACACATGCTGTGTAGAGGGTGAGAGGGCGAATTTGTCGAGGGGAAATAGATAAAGTCAGAGAGTCTTGAGAGGAGAGAGAGTGAAGTGAACCTTGGCCTTGAGGATGTTGTTGGGGAAGGTCCAGCAGTCGCTGCTTCCTTATTTAAATCAACAGCATCTGGAGGTGGCCTGTAGGCTAACGAAGATTGACTTGTTCTGTCCCCTTTTCTTCCAGGAGTGGAGAACGAAATGAACCAACTCACCAACTCACCAACTCACCACCTCACCACCTCACCACCTCACCAAAGATACACGAGACATCTAGCACAGTCAACGATACCATATGTCGTTTGCCGTCTACAGAGTACATAGTCCGGAACAGAATTATTTGAGTGCTATCAGATCGTTTGCTAAAATACAGAGCATGACTTTGAGGCCTCAAAATTAGATCTAATAAATGCGGCAAACGCACGGCCGTCAAGCGCGTCAGCCGCCTCTGTATGACATTCGGCAGAGCACTACTCTCGTTAGCTGCGAAAATAAACAGAGAGTTAAGAAGGGCCGTACACCGCTGTATGGACGCAACCAACATTTTACCACTGTGCCCCAATGAAAGCCGGCTGTGGGATACGTATCGCTTCGCGCTCCGGCCCATTGAGCACCCGACAGACCTGGCTCAACGACGACAAGGACTACAAGGACGACGACATGCCGGCCGCTGCCTTTCGCCGTGAGCTAGCCGGGCTATATCCCGTCATCTAAACCGGTGTGTGTATGAGCTGACAACGGACGAGCTGATCGCGAGCCCGCTCCCCAACTTCCGCCTCCTCCAGATACAACTCGGCGCGCACAAGATTACAAGATTATGGCAGTGATCCGAGCGGCCGCTGCCGCTGGTGATATTTTTCGCGGCGACCTGCCAGATGACGACGATGACAACAACAACAGCCCACGAGTCCCATCCGATTTGACACCACCAGCCCCGTGGCCTTTCGCTCTAGAGGCCGCCGTTGATACTGGCGTACTGGATGATGCAGCCGCCGACAAGTGGCGTGCAGTCCTCCTACGGGATATGTACAAGCGGCTCTACACAGAGACCGGCAACGACGAGGAGGTGAAGACGGGTGCCTAGGACGCACGTGCAACTCGCCCCAGTGTCAACGAAAAGGATCAGACGGACAAAAAGGGCAGGTGCAAAAACAAGGGCAAGGCTGAAGCCTCGGCCTCGGATGGGACTTTGACCAGGACAAAGGCCCTTGGAAACTTCCTCCTTCGTCTCGGTACTTGCGCATGCGCCCGCCTTTCCAGTGCGTTCAAGGCCGGAGGACCTAGCAACGAGAAGCCCGAACATTGAGCAGCAGTGACTAGACCAATGCCGACATCGTATTTTCCGTCTGTTATTTCAGATGAGAGACGTGTATTCCGCAGCGGATACTGAGAGTTTCCTGTACCCGTGTGGATGGCAAGAAAAATAGATTGGTAGCCAGTTGTTTAGTCTAAATCAAATATATACACACTCTATTCAAGCCCTCGCAATTCAGACGACAACTTTAGACGATCGGTTAATATTGTATGCAGCCAAGATGGGGCCAATGGCCTCGTTTGTGACAACGGCCTTGGCTAACAGCTCGCCGACAACAGCGGCCAGTGTCACGCCCGAGTGCATGACCGCCACAGCCAGACCCGGCACAACGGACGCATCCACAATCGGCAGTCCGTCTTTGGGCTGTGGCCGCTCACCAACAGTATAAAAGTCGAGTTCAAGAAGTGCTGCATCTTCTGGACGGAACAGCGTCTTGGCTTTGTCGACGAGTGCCAGAGCAGCCTCTTTCTGTTCGGCCGGTGTGCTACTGCCCACAGTCCCACCGGCAAAGTCGGCGCCAATGATGATGCGGCCCTCGGTGGTTTGGCGAAGGTGTGGCCCGGACGATAGGACGATGCCGTTCAAAAGTCGCTTGCTGATTGGCTTGGTGTGAGTCAGCAGTCCCGGCCGTGGATAGGCAGGCAGTGTGACGCCAACAGACGCGGAAAGCGGTACCGACCCAAGACCGGCGGCCAGCACGACATGATCAGTATCGATTTTTGTGCCGTCCTCCAAGACAAGACCGGTCACTTTGCCGTCGGTAGAAAGCAGTTTTGAAACGGTTCCGGCGACAAGATTGGCACCCTTTTTTTTGGCCTCCTCGACAAACAGCTGTGCCGCCAGAGCTGGCTCGACAGAGCCCTCGTCAGGTACTCGAACAGCCCAGCCAGACGCAGGGCGGGCGTCGGCCGTATCCGCCAGGTTCGGTTCTAACTCGGAAATCTCCTCATTCGTAATCTTCTTCAGGCTGTAGCCCCAGCTTGTGTGTTCCTCGATAAAGGCAGTCTGCTCCTCCACGGACCCGTTCCACTGGATCGCGCCTGTCCACCGTATAAGATCTGACAAACCGGGCACCTCTGTCGTCAACTGCCTCCACCGTGACATGGACCGTCGTCGCAGCTCGTAGTAAGGCCGTGCGTTGCCGCGGTTGGCATTGATCCAAGCAAACGAATTGGGTGTCGCGATGCCGCCGATGCCGGCCGAGGGGGCGACGATCGTAACGTTGTCGGCATTCTCGATGGCGGCCAGATGCCAAGCAATGGATGCGCCGACAATGCCGGCGCCGACGACGACAATATGGCGGTGGTCAGACATGGTGTTGTATGTTTTGATCGAGTTTGTTGATGAAGTGAATAGGAACGAAAGATTTCGCGTAATTTATAAAATGATGCAATACAAGAACCCCGCTGGCCGATCGGTTGCGGGCCGGTGTCGGTGTTAACGAAACGTTCGAGATCCGATATGCACACTACTAGATACTCTGGCCAATATCTGCTAGCTAAACAAACGACAATTTGTAATATTTTGTTCTTCGAATATTTTCATTTTGGGCCAGACACAGGCCGTGCATAATATAACCTTATTTAGAACAAGCTTTCGTCAGTCGTTCGTTAGCTGCGGGCAGTCTTCTGCGTCGGGCTGAAATTGCGTGGGCACCAAATGTGGGCTAACACGGTTTGGGCCGCTGTCTACGCCCAACATGACCACAAATATATCTTTTTTGATTTCCGGCGGGCACCATGCATCGTGGCGTTCCGTTCAGCTGCATTATGTTGTGGGCAGGCCTCGTGGTATATATATCACGTACAGATAAAAGGGAGAATGTACTGTTGTGACTTTTGATTCTGGTGGAATTGGCCCCCCCTTGCGAGATTGAGTCCCATTTTCGCGGACCTAACGATTGTTCAAGACGCGCAGTCTGCCCTCGTCGCAGAACATATTTGACCGTGTTAACCCTCCATGGTAAATAATAAATTTCATTCTTCTCTATTATCTAGACTGTTCGGTGACTACTACTTTCCTGAATTTCTTGCTTTAATATCTATCTCCCTATACAAGGTCCACTTTACAATAAGACGCCAAGCGAAATAGATCACTGGCGGTGCCTCAGACATACCGACCATAGACGGATACAAGTCAAATTTCACCGACTTCATCGACAAGCCTGCTCAAATAGAAGCTCGGGATGCCCAAAAATAGACTACAAATAGGTTAGCCGGAGAAGACGGCGTGCGGGTCCCAGAGACCAACTACGAACATCAGCCATTTCAATCCTCGCCTTACGAGGCGTAAAAGCTAGATTAAAAAAAGGAGAAGTTAAAAAAAAGGTAAAAGTGATGCCCCCCACGTCCCTGACCTTGAGAGCGCAAAATCATTACGACTAGGTTAATTTTTCAGACTGGAAAGATAAAATGATATTTTCGGACCCAGCATTTATGACAAATTTCCTTCCCTCGTAGTCGCCCTTGATCCCTGTCCATGTGCCCCATTGGCCTCAGTAACTTTAGTCATACTCCCGGAAGGCGGCGGGGATGCGGCTCGTAGTCGTCGGGACGGTGCCATCGGTGGGCACCTCGCCGGCGTGGTTCTGGCCGTCGGCGCGCGCGCCCAGGGCCAGCAGCGCCTTTGTTGCACTTGGCAGACTGTAGCCCATGGTCCAGTGGAGGGCCGTGTTGCCGTCGGCGTCTGCCTCGTTGACGGACGAGTCCCCCATGAGCTCCCTCAATAACGCCGTCATGCCCTCACCGACCCGCGCATCAATGGACTGCACAACAGCGTTGTAGTCGGTGCATCTTGTCCCCCCCGCAGAATACCACGGCTGGTCGTCGGCCACGCGGGACCACTGCGCGACGCACAGGCGGTGGATCGAAGCAACGACGGCCGCAAACACGCTCCTTCCCCCCGGCCCCGGAATAGGAATCCGCGGGTCGGCGCCGCGGTCGAGGAGTACGCGCAGCAGGGGCAGGCGGTCGAAGCGCGCGCCGAGATGTAGCGGCGTGTACCCAGCGTGGGTGGCGTTGATGTTAAAAGACTTGCAAACAGAGGCCGCCTCGGCCACCAAGAGCTGGACGGTCGCCACGCGGGCATCAATGTAGGCGGCGCGGTCCGTGACACTGGCGGCTTTGTTCGCGGCCCAGTAGGCCTCCCGCTCTTCATCTGAGAGGGAATCATCCATCTGACCATTTCCCCCCAATAATAACTTGTTGTCGTGGACAAAAAGGATCGGGCGTAGGTAGGACGGCTCCGGGCCCCCTGGCTCCCGGATGGCTGCTTTGAGAGTTGGTACGCCGACCATGGCCGCGTGGAGGGGCGGCAGGCCGGTCGCTGGCACGAGGTCCGCGGCAAAGTTGGTATTTGGGGTCCGTAAGAGGGTCTCCACGCCTGCTACGTTGCCAAAGAGGGCACCCGTCGCGAGTGGCGTTAAGTAAACATTAATATCGTTAGTCGCCGTAACGTCGTAGCCGTTAACATCTTCGTCAGCCACGCCGTTAACGCCACGGCCGTCCATCCGCGCCGTACACCACGAAAAGCCGGCGTGCACGTCGATGCCCACCTTATTAATAAAAAACCGGGTCAACGCGGCGTCGCCCTGGCCACGATCGGCCATTAATGTCAAAATCAGGGGATTCGGTCGCGCGGTACGGCCCGTGTAACGGAAGTAGTGCTCGGTCCGGCCGTCCGTCGCGCGCGGGACAGCACCCTTAGCCAGTAACATCTTAACGATGGCCATACGCCGCGCCGGCTCGTCCGGGTCCATATACGGTCTGTCCGGCCCCACGCTCAGGGCGTACCGGGCCACAGATTGTAGCGGCGTGTAGCCAAACTTGTCGCTCGCGTTAATATCTACCTCGGGCATGCGCGCCAGCAGTAGCTGCACGGCGTCAGCATGCCCAGCCATACACGCCGTAGTTAAGGGCGTACCCCAGGGGCGCTGAAAAGGATCATCCCTTGCTAGCTCGTCTTGCTCATACGCGGCTTCTCGCTGGTCTCGCTCGTCCGGCGGCAGGCTGTCGCGGTAGTCGAGTAGGACGGTCAAAATATCCACGCGGCCGCTTTCGGCAGCAAGGTGGAGCGCGGTAGGTGTAAGATTCTCCGATGTCTCGCCCATATCACAGAGGTAGAGCACGTCCGGGCCAAGCAAACGAATCAGCTCGTGCACGGCGGGCAGGTCGCCGCCGGTGATAGCGAAATCGATTGCGTCGGTTATCCATATACCCTCATATCCGTCGCTCAGGACGGCAAATTCGCCGGGCAGGTCGAGCTGGGTTTTCGAGCGGTTATCCCAAAGCCACATGGTAACGATTTGCTTAAAGTAATGAGTTGGGACATCGAGGTCGTGCCCTCTTTTGGGCATACTCCCTCTTTGTTCCTCCTCTTTTGTCTTTCATTTTGAACTCCTGATCAGAGGCCACTGTCTGACAAAGCACGGCCCTCAGGGTGTGTGCACAGCGGGCCTGATGATTAAGCAGGGACTTGTGGGGTAGGAAGGGAAATTACTTGGGAAGAGAAGAGAAGGGGAGAGAAAAAAGGAAAAAAAGACGGAATTATTATTAAGAATAATTATTAACGGACGACGATAGTACGTAGATAGATAACAAGAATAATAAGACTACGTTTATTATCGAAAGCGTATCAAGAGAAGCGAAAGGAATAAAGTTCGACGCGGCTCGTACCGTTAGTTTAGTAGATAGCGCCCGACGTCACGTAAGAGTTACGAAAAGACGACTTCTAATCAGGAGGTCCGCCTTCGCGGCCTCTAATTAGAAGTTGTGAAGGTGAGAGGAGAATAGAAGCTTTTTACTAACTCCAGGATACATTCGTTGCTAAATACACCTGCTATTAAAACAGAGTGTGAGTGGCGCGCTCCTTCTTTCTCATACAGCAAACACAATACCTTTTGGTTTTGGGCATTGTAGAGAGAGAGAGAGAGGGCACGACTCTCTACCCCGTTTTAGTAAGTTGTTACGAATATGGCCCCTAGGGCCTCACTAATAGGCCAGGATAACAAGCCGACCCCTTAACGGGACGGGAAAAATAAAGACGCGATGAACAGAACGCTAGCCAGCACGGAGTGTAGTGAAAAGGATAGTAGCGTTAGAACGAACTAATTAGAGGAAGGAATATAACTACTAAAATAAAGCTATAGAATAAAGTTAAATAAAGCAAGATAGATATATCTCCTTAGGGACGAAAATATGATGTTTTTTAGTGGGCCCTCTATGGGTACGTGAGGAATTTTGTTTACATTGGTGATAGGGGTACGCGGTCCACGGCGACACAGATCCCTATTAATTTGTATGAGACAGACGGGACATCACTACTTTTTATGAAATTCAAGCCGCGATGCCTGTAAAAAAGAGAAAAAACAGCCAGGAAAACGACGGTAGTAACGATACGAATAAGTCAGCCAAAATACCAGCTAAAAATGGAATCCGGCCACCGGACGGGGCACCAAATGCAAGAAACCGGCAAATCTAGCAAAACGTCGTCGTGGGCGGAAAATGCATCACGTTGAAATAT